>JAAGWO010000546.1:0-19475 GCA_013266205.1 Fusarium decemcellulare
TGTCGCGCCTTCTCCCTCTTTTGCCCCCTTCTGCTTCCTCTCTAGGCCCGTCGTAGTGTAGTCCGTGTATAGCCTCAGCCGCAACCATGTACACCACCCTCATCCCCCTCCTCCTCTCGCTGCCCTCCCTCGCAGCCGCCGAGGACGTCCTCGGCCTGTACATCTTCCACCGCCACGGCGACCGCACCGCCAAGGCCTGGAAGCCCGTCAACCTGACGGCCCTCGGCGCCGACGAGGTCCACTCCTCGGGCGCCTGGTACCGCGACACCTACGTCGGGTCCGATGCGCCCCGCAAGATCTCGGGCCTCAGCGCCGACACCGCCGTCCTCTCCCAGCTCGACGTGACGGCCCCTGTCGATGCTGTGCTACAAAACTCGGCTCTTGTTTTCCTCCAGGGCCTGTACCCGCCCACCAAGCAGGTCGAGACCCTCGCCAACGGCTCAAAGATTGAGGCGCCTCTGAGCGGATACCAGTACATCCCCGTCAACAGCGTCGAGAGCGCCGCCAGCGCAAAGGACTCGGAGAACAGCGCATGGCTTCAGGGAAATAGCGGTTGCACCAACGCAGAGGTTAGCTCCAATGACTACTTCACCTCGCCCGAGTATGCCGCGACGTACAAGGGCTCCGAGGACTTTTACCAGAGCCTCCTCCCCGTGATCAAGAACACCTATGGCGAGGACGATGCCAATTTTAAGAATGGCTACACCAGTATGTCCCTCGAGATCCTTCTCTCAGTCAAGATATCTAACGTACCCCAGTCTTCGACCTCATCAACGTCGCCCGTATTCACAACTCTAGCATCCCGTCCGAGAAGCTCCTCACAGAGTCCACCCTCGACAGGCTCTACAACCTCGCCTCCATCCACGAGTGGAACCTCGCCTACAACAGCAGCGCCCCCGTCCGCGCCATCGCAGGCTCCGTCCTTGCCGGCCAGATCCTCGAGGCCCTCGAGCCCCTCGCAGAGGGCAAGCCCGGCAACCCCAGGATGAACATCCAGTTTGGCGCATACGGCACCTTCATGGCCTTCTTTGGCCTCGCGGGCCTCGACAAGGCCGACTCAGACTTTACCGGCATCTGCGATTACGCCTCGTCCATGGCCTTTGAGCTCGTCACCAATGCTACCAAGCCCACTGCTGACGACGTCAGCGTGCGCTTCTACTTTGCCAACGGCACTGCTGCTGAGGGCGCTCCCGAGCTGTTCCCCCTCTTCGGAAAGAAGGACACCACCATCTCCTGGAAAGACTTCAAGTCTGGCATGTCCGAGTTCGCCATCGAGGACACCAACCACTGGTGCAAGCTCTGCGGAAACACTGACGGCACCTGCGCCAGCTCCGGCAGCTCAGACGACGACGGCGATGGCTCTGCCACCTCCGAGTCCAACTCTGGCGGTTCTGGAAATGGCGTCTCCAAGCCAGTTGCTGGTGTGATCGGCGCTCTCGTCACCTTGGTGGTCGTCCTGGGCATCCAGGCTGCTTTCCTTTTGTTTGGCGGCCTGCGTCTTGTCAAGAAGTCGAGTCTTGCTGCGGCCGACTTGTCCAAGGGTGGTGTCAAGGCATAGGTACAGGGAGCATAAGCAATGGGGTGGACTAGAATGGATATGTGTCATGTATGCATGTTGCGATGATTTAATCGAGATACCACGAAATGCTTGATGTAAGAAATTGATATGAAATATACCGAGTAAGCCTATTGAACAGTAATAACTTGCTTTGTATCATTGCCATTTCTCAGGGGCCTATGGGATCAACACATGAGAAAAGCTCGTGTACCCAACCAAGACTCCTATACTTTGCCTAGGAGATTGGATCGAGGCTCACAAGAACCCATTCCAAGAGAATCTAGAGCCTTCCGTACTATACCATCATCTTTCCTCCTTAATAAGTCCAAGTTTAGACTTGTTATAGCACGCAGACTTATATCTCACAGCTCCCGTCTTTTCTGACCACGACAGAACGGATTACGAGTCTGAATCAAGGACTGTTCCCTCAAATGAATCCATTAGACTAGTTACACATTATATGAAGTGAAGAAAAACGATTTTAAAACGTCCAGACAACCCCGAGATCTAGTAGTTTCTAAAAATTGCCGCGACGATGCCGCTCTCAAGAACGAAATATCCAACTCTTGCTCAACCGTGAGAAGCGCAACAACAATGTTTACCGGAGGCCGGTCATCGCAAGGAGGTCATGGCGGTAGTAGAATGCTCGCACCCTCTTGCCATATACGTCTGAGAATACTCGTCAGTGCTGACCAAGTTGTCACGGTAGTCAATCAGCTTACACATTGGGACACTAAGAAGACAGACCACGACCTGGATAGAGGCGATAGCTAGCATCGTGGGCCTGATGCCACCGCCGCTAATCCAGTCGTACGCGAAAAAGGTCAAAATGAAACTGAAGAAATTCTTGAAGATGATCATGATGGTGAATCCTTCAATAGTCAAGTCGCCTGGCATATGTTAGTCCTGGAAGCTTAGTGTTCTTGGGGAAACGGTAACATACGGTAAGCGTCAACAATGTATAGAGAACTTGCCACGGCTCCAATCACCATTCCTGCAACCTCGAAACCAAAGAAGACCAAGGGCACATGGTATGTGTACTTTCCCTTGATAACCTCACCAGCCGTCAGGCCGAAGCCATACAGTCCGATGCCACCTATGATCATCATGGGGATTACTAGCAGAATGCGGAACTCGGGCTCATAAACACCATTGTTGCGCTTGGTCAGGTATTTGACACTCGAATCTGCCAGGAGACCCGCTAGCACAAAGCCAGCGAGGGCACCAACGAAGGCTCCCGTGTAAGTGTATCCGGCCATAACCTCTCCCCAGTAATAGGGAGGTCCGATGAAAATGGCTGCCACGATGACTCCTATGAATACAGTCCAGCCGATCATGGTCCCCTGAATCAGACATCCCCAAATGAAGGCGGGATGGGCCAGGAGAGGGAACGGTCGCAGCAACAGAACCCAGTAGCGCTCATCTGTTTTTCGTCCGTCAAATAGCGAAATAGACTCAAGGAATGTCTTCTTGGGGGTATTGGCATCGCCGATAGGCTGAAGGGCGTTACCAGATCTCGGCATGAATATGTATTTCACCTCTTGAGAAGGTTTGTTAGGGCCCTCATAAGCCGGCGACTCAGGTTCAGGCGTGGGCTGTGAGGCCGAAGCTTCATGCTTGCTTTCAATGATCGTCGACGGGTCGGTATCAGCCTCGACAGTTGTGTCGGTATTCAGGTTCGCTGCTCGACGATACGCCGTCTCAGGACAGAGGAAGAAGACGGCCGGTAGGGTGGCTCCAAGAAAGATGGCGACAAAGTAAAATGTCCACTTCCAGCCCAATGCTTCAGTAATCTTTCCAACCACGATGGGTGTGAAGAAGGCGCCACCAAAGACAGCCAGGTTGGTAAAGGCCATGCGCAACCCTCGCTGGTGGACAAAGTACAGATCACCGACAGCGGCGTTGAGCAGGCTCTCGAAGGGAGCGCATCCAATACCTTGGATGATCCTAGCACCGATGAAGCTGCCATAGTCCGTACCGACCGCACCGGCCCACGCACTCGATGCGATGAGGATAATTATTCCAATAAGGAAGAGGTGGCGCTTCCCCCAGATGCGGCCAGATGGGACGAAGAAGATGGCACCCGCACCGCAGCCCAGCAGAAAGTATCCCGTCAGCAGGGCAACCTTGGTAAAGTCCTTGGAGAAGAGCAGCGAAATCGTGATCGTGTTAGCGGCGAGGATAGGGCCAAGAGCGGTAGCGAGGATGCCGGCGAAGCAGAGGAGGAAGGTGATGAGATCGCGACGCCATAGCGGCCAGTTCAGCGGATCGTTCGGATCATCGGATGGCTGAGGAATCTGGGGCTCGCGTCAGCGCAATTGTCACAGCAGAACAGCAAAAATATAGTGAACGTACCAGAATGATGGGCTCTGCGCCGCTATTATCAAACTTGAGGTTTTCGTGATGCTCGCTGGCCGCTTGGGGCTGAGAAGGATCGTCAAAGTAGCGCGTCGTGCCTAGAGAGTGTCAACTCCCAAACCGTGCTGGCGCCCAGCGGATGCGCAAGGGAGCAAGGAGGCTGCAAAACACATCGGCTACCTACCAGGAACATGCTCGATGCCCTTAGCCTCGAGGATTCCCAGGGGCATCTTGGCAAGGTCAGAGGACGAGGTGAGCGTGTAATGGAGCTATAGGAACAGGTGAGTGGAGCGCGGCGATAACACCCACCCGACAGCTGGGGCCTGGCATGCAGCGTGTCAGGGGCAAATCTGCTGCCACACGAGACAAGCAGTGCAGTAATACAGGACAGGCGCCTTCCCTTGGTCTCGGTACGGTACGAAAATGTTGGTACGAGCCGTTCAGCTCTTCCAGAACGGGACGTTGGTGCTTGGTGAAGGTATCCGTGCAAAGAATGGGTGGAGATGGGGGCCCGCCGCATCCAGACTGTCCTTTTCCTACCGTGATTTAGCTGCCTGGGTGGGTTAAGCCCCGGTGGATTTTCTGCTGCCGTCCCGGTGCCGTGGTGGGGTATTTTCACCCGCATCCCATTGGGGCGCAATTGTCGATCAACAACAGCCTCTTTGGGCCCTCTGGCGATTCATGTTCCCTCATGACCTGGCCGACTAAGAATAGGATTTGCCCAGTCGGACACAGAAATAGGTGATAATCAACTGCGTGGCTTCGATCGAGGCAGTACTGTGCGTCATATTATCTCATATATCGTGGCTTTGGAATCTCGAGTTGTGCCCTGGATCCGGATCTCGAGAGCGTTGCAGCGCCCGTCCAGGCGGTCGAAAGAATACTGTGCCCGATCGCTCTGTCTCGAACAAGGCAGTTGATAGACACTTTGGCTAATGACTTTGGGATTCCTGACATGAAATATGCTTTCAACACTTGGCCATGTTGCACCGTTGGATATGACTTGAAGTCAGTCTATCAAGACACCCATTCCGTCATGTGCCGTCTTACCTAAGCCATGTCGGGATCAACGGCTGCCCCCTCAACCAATGCGAAGGACGATAGTTGGGGTTATAAACTTGAGGGTGTCTAGGTGCCTTCTTCCCTTTCGTCGAGGCAAGGGAAAGTGCCTCGGTAACGTAAGGTACGCCGGGATGAAGATGTGCTCAATTAGATGCAGACCAGGAAGGTGATACCAAAGACGGTCAACGCAGAAAGGCATTCTCTTGCATGAGAAGGCGTGTTCTAGGCCACCTGCCCTAAGACAGAAGTGGGAGGGTGGTCATTGGTCGAACTTGCCCAGACGGAACCGCTGCCTCTCACTGGACAGGCTTGAAGATCAAGCCCTGAGACACCGCTCTTCCCCCTCGCCAGTAACAAGCGTCAAGCGTGCGGTTCGTCGAGTCACTCAAATGACACCGCAGGGATCGATCGTCACAGACCACGAGAAGGTACAGAGAAGCATCGTTTCGGCACGATGACGACTAAATGATGTTTGTTACTTTTTCTGCTCTGCTCCCGGTGTGCTCACTGGCCCAAGCGAGCCCTAGCGACTCCATCGACCCTCTTGGGCTTCTTCGAACCCTGCTCGTCCGTTGCTGCTGGACCTTCTTCTTAGGGGCCCCTCAAGCGCGCCTTACCTAGTACCTCTCACCTTGCGACATTAGGGCCCTGGTTTCCCTGAGGCTACTGTACTTTACAGTACAAGGCACATTGCTTGTTCGGAGACTTGTTCAGCCACGGCCCACGTCTCAGCCACGCAAACTTCTCTGGGATGTCCGAGTGGCTCTCGCGTGGTAGTTGCGTGCGAGCTAAGCAGCAGAGGAAAAGCCGAGTGTCTCGTCATCTCCGTATCCTCGCCATCTCTCCTGAGCCGCCTCTAGGAACATTATCAGAGTGCCGAGCCGACAAACAGGTTGGCATATCCAGCGGACGTTACTAGCGCCGCGCTACCTGTGGTGAATATGACCTATCATCCAACGGCTCCTGGGGTGTCAGGTTCCGTGGCTCCTGTGAACAGCGGTCGCCCTCGAAAGCCCCGGAATCGAACAGGGGCATGGGGTTCTCGTCAGCCAACGGGGCTCTCTGCCATTGATACCCAAGCATACTACTGTAGGAACCAGGACGAAGACGACAACGTTCCCGCTAACAGAGGTGCGCCACGCCCTGTGCCGTCTGAGGAAGTGGGGGTTACCGTCCGACAAATTGCTTCTTCCACGAGGCCAAGAAACCCGACAACTGGGCGACAGCGTTCAGTCAATGGTCAGAACGCACCTCGCGATAATTAACAAGGGCCTGCTTGAGGGCACATTAAAAGGGGCATCTACAGCATCCAGGAAAGTCATTGGAGCAAGAAAGATCTCACCAAGGATGACGATCTACACAAACACCCTGATCAGCTGAGATGAGCGTGAAAGATGACCTTTCACACCCTCAAGGCACTGAATGGTTGGCGGAGGTCTCGGGCGGTGGCTCCAGCCTCCGGTTCCCTGCATATTGCGGCTCTGACTACGACTTAGCCGACTTATAACTCTTGCTCTTCTCTTTCAGCAGAGAAGGGCCTGCCGATCGTGGCCAAATCCGGTCCCGGGTCAATTCAGCCTTATCCCAGCGAACAAAATGCTTTGAACATGAGGCGCACCACAGAGCGCCATGCTTTTTTATTTTACATGGCCTCGGCCGCGGATCATCACGGCGGGGGCTAAGCTTATGATATGCAGCTGGGTGTACCACCGTGGTCCCATGAGAAGTGACATGATGGGATCCCGGCCCATTTTCGACGGGGCAAATCGTGACTGGTAAGCCACGAAACATAATTCCTCGCGGAAGGATCCCGCCACAGCATCGGGTTTGGGGATTCCCCATGCGCAGTCGGATGCCAATTGTCAATGGTTCTTTGGCAAAATGCCATCAAGTTCCTCGGACTGTGCGGACTGTGCCACAACGCCATGCACAGTAAAGTTCTGCCACAAGACTGGTGGTTGCATGGGCATTCGTCACTTGAACCACCTTCGTCAATCGTGTGGGTGTTGAGCTTGAATTAGGCATTTGTCGTGGGCAGGGAATCTTTGGTCGACTCATTCGCGACGCAGAAATGACGCTATATGGGTCTGAACCCCAGGGCGGCAGTTCCAGCACTGACCACGCCAGGCACAGGCGCGTTACTATTGATGAGTGGAAGCCAGTTTATTGCAGCTCTCGGAGCTAGCGCGTTAACGATGTGGGCATGGAGAAGGCCGATCGCGAGGCGCTGCCCCTCCGCGCATGGACATAACTACGTACTTGCATTGGGCGAGAACGGGAGACAAGTACTGTACAGCGAGGGCTGAAGGGAAACCGGCCGAGTACGCAGACGCAGTCGTGGTCATCTCCACACAGGATGCCTCCCCCTCCCAGCAGAACGGTTGTGTCCTCCCTCCCAGTGCTCCGGCTGGTCGGTGCGGCCGGTGCGGACGATCACGCACCAGCGGGCACCCGGCAGTGGCGACGACGGCGTTGACGCCAGAGGGAGTGTGCATCTGAGAGAAGTGAGCTTCCAACGTTCTCTGTCGCGTGTTTGGTCGATTTAGACGTCTGGTGTGTGTGCGCGCGTATCGATCGGGTGTGAGTGGGCTCTGGATCTGGCAAGCTGTCATGAGAGGAACCGCATGCCGGAGAGGCGAGCTCGATCCCCCGGCCCGTGATGAGATCCGGAGATGACGTCCAGCGGCCACGGATGCTACCTCAGGCTCGTCTGTGACGATGCCCTCTTCGGGGGGCCCAAAGTCCAAGCTTCCTCAGGGTGGGCGGCTGAGCTCATGGCACGGTGCGGCGCATCGAGTTAGCGATGCGGTGCGGCACCCGGAGGTGTACCGTGTATCAGCCCGGCGGTTTACAACTCTGCGCGGGCTCACCTCACCACAGCAAGCAGCGCCAGAACCGTTCGACTTTGTTGATACCCTCCACTTTCCCTTGCCTCCCACCTCGTGGTGGCTGTTCAGATGGGCCCTTTTTGGCTGTACTGACGGATTGCCCAGTCGCCGCCTCCAGGAGTTGTCAAGTCTTGTATTTTGTTCCCCTCGTCTCTCGTCGGAGTCGGACTTGGCTCCGGCCAAGTTCAGTTCACATCCTACCAGTCCCGTTTTGCGAATCTTTTCCGTGTCCTCGCTCCCCTCCGCGCGCTGAAAAACTCTCTCCCCAAGATGTCTCGCCAGATCCCAACACCAAGGCGTCTCTAGCTGCCCAGTCGTTGTTGTTACTTGTCCCCCTGCGCTTGCCGGAGCAGAGTCACTTTACACATCCAACGAACTTCTGCAACACAGACGCAAGCCGTCTTTTTTCCTCAAGAACCACTTCACGTACCCCATTTGGGAAAACCCCCCAGTCTTGCAACCGCTGGCCGCCCGCCTCAGCTCCCTTGTGCGTGCATTCTGTTGTCCTGCCCCTCCTATTTTATTTTCACCCTCGCCTGGCCTGGGGCCGCTCACGAAGCGTCCTGTCGCGCATCGCCGCTCCCTGAACAGACAGGGCCACCTGAGCTCAACGCTCAACCAGAACGGCCACATTACATTCGCCTCTGGGCATTTTACCCAATGGAGCCTACCGATTACGCCTGGGAATTACAGTCATCTTAGAAAGCTTTTTAGAGCTGCTGTTTTCCCCCATTCCTCCCCGCTGCACTCACATGTGAGCATACGCCGACCCAGAAGCCGCCCTTCCCACTATGGATGCTGGGCCGTCTTCCAGCAACGTCTCGCCGGGACCTGGGGCTGGGCTGCAAACGAGTCGGAAAGAGCGTGGTGCCATTGCAGCTCAGGTACGTTGCAACTTTATCTTTGATTCGAAGCTTCCATTCCTTCTTTCAGTCCTTCTTTTCATTCTTTGCCTCTTGGCCTTGTTCTTCCCCTGCCTGTTAGCTGCCCCTCCACTTGCGTGCTGTTGGTTCCCAGGGTCACCGCCGGTTCCTTCGTCTCTCTCGCTCTTTGCCTCTCCCTCACCTGCTCTGCAAGACTCCGTCCACCACCTCGTTCCCTTTATTTCGACCTCTTCCGTTTCAAACTGTCGTCGCCTCCTCCAATTTACTCAAGCTCTGTTACTGACCCGCACCTAGGCCTGTGAGACGTGCCGCAATCGAAAGCAGAGATGCGATGAACAGAGGCCTAAATGCGGTACGTGTCAGAGATTCAAACTAGAATGTCGATACCGAGAACCTCAACCCACAAAGTATGTTTTATGAAAGATAGAGTGCCAACATGTCTGGCAAAGCGGCATGGGAGCAGAGCATGGCCATTTCAAAGTGATGCCGTTGTTTTCTCCGCCGCTGTCCAATCCGGCTAGTTCCAGTTTGCTAAATTCGATGCATAGGAAGGACAAGACTCTAGTCGAAATCCTAGATCGCCTCAAGACCGTCGAGAACAAGATCGATAATTTGGGTCTCAAGGAAACCACAACTCCTCCCCTCTTTAATACCTCGCAGCCATCAACCGTCTACCCTGCGAGCACGCCGCTACTGGTGGATCCCGAAACCCAGGAATCTCTGCCTCCGACAAGCCCAACGACTGCCCATCATGCCGGAGGCTACCGCTACGACCCGTCGGTGTCGAGAGTTCTGGAGTGGCCTGTCATGCGTCAGATGTTCGAGAACCTTGGCCAAAAACCCTCTTCGCCATTGAGCGAGCACGGTATTCCCGCACTACCAAGAGGGCTTCGTGACTCAACCATTACTCTACCCTCAGAGGGCCTTCAGCAAATAGGCCTGACAAACAACAATACTCTGCAGGTGCCTTTGCAGCTCTCGGGCTCTCCGTCACCACTCAACCTTAGCCCTCCTAGTGTAGACTGGGAGACGATGCAGCGGCTCAGCAAGGGCTACTTTGATGTTATCAACCTTCTTCACCCCATCATGGACCGGCAGTGGTTCAACTCGAACACTCTCACATCCATTCTCAACAATGGGTTTCAGGAAGGTGCCATCTCGTCCCTTGTGCTCCTTGTTCTTGCCCTGGGAGAGGTAGCGCTCACGACGTCCGAAGTCCCGATATCCGCGTACAAGCAACGACCGTCGGGAATCAAGGGAGGAACCATTGATCGTCCCCCAGGCCTTGGTTACTTCAATGAGGCACGAAAGAGAATGGGGTTTGCCCTTAGTGAGATCAGCTTAGAAAACGTCCAAATGTTTGCTTTGGCGGCTCTATACCACCAAAGCTGCGGACAGGCCCTGGTAAGTGGACACACGCCTCCACTCTGGATGATTTGTCGTTGAACTGTCTTTTAGGAATGCTGGCGAATGGCTGTATACGCATCTTTGGCCTGCCAGGCTTTGATAACAAGGTTTGAAGACCCCGTCCATGGTGGGATGACGTCTCGTGTCTAACGAGCATAGCAAACCCAACGAACTCCATGGCCCTCGCGCAGATTTGATAAAACGGGTCTTCTGGCATTGCTCCATCATGGAAACGTGAGTGGTACAAGTGTGTTTTGATCTCCTAGGCTAATGGTAAACCTAGATGTTTTCATATGGAATTTGGGCTTCCTCTGACCGGACTCGAGAAGCTTGAAGAGGCCATAGGCCTCCCAGATTTCAGCGGACCCATTACCGATGACGATTATATTGGCAACCAGACGACGCACTTTCAAGAGCACTTCGCTTCCCAGATTGTTTTGCGGAGGCTCTCTGCCAACTTCCATTCTACTCTTAGCAAGGGTGAGTTTGATCAGTCTCATCCTCATGGCCCATCTCACACTAAGCCTTATGCGTGCGACATTGAATTGCGACACTAATATGCCCTAGCTTTTGGGATGGCCTCGACACCGTCTTTCCCAGGTTTCGGATCCTTTACGGGCTCATCCAGCAACGGCGCCGTGTCCACGATGAAGCAACTCGATGCGCAACTTGACCAGTGGCGGGGCATGCTACCTAGCCACCTCCGATGGCAGGACAACCAACCTGTGTCCTTTTCAGATCCTACACACGACGCTTTTGGGGCAGTTTATGGTAGCCAGACCTTGCAGAGCAACTACATGTTTACGTCAGATCTCGACACCCCACCTGCGAGTTACCCATACGCGGCCGATATCCAAGTGGCGCTTCTCCGAACCCGATACTACTACAACAAATATCTCATCTATCGACCGTGTGTGTTCAAGGTGCTTCATCATCCCGAGAGTTTGACACGCGAGGATGCCGAAGGCGCAGCTGAATGTCTCAAGGCGTCGCTCAAGTGGCCGATTGCTCTGTCTCCACCATGCACTAACAAGCGGCTTGTGCCGGTTACGTTTTTCTGGTCGCAAAACTTGTTTGGCGTCCTCATCTTGTTGCATCTATCGCAGCAACACCCCATGTTGCTGCGGATCCGAACATCACTTTGTGGCCAACGCTTCGACGTGGAAGCTACCGAAACGGTGAACACATATCTAGACTGGTTACGCGACATGAAGAAGATAGACTCGACGGCGAACTGGTGCTGGAATATCATTCGCTTGGTCTATCGGCTGGATGACTGAGGAGGGGGGAGATGAATACGATGATGGATAGGTCAGTACACATTTGGCTCCCCTTTAGAAGTTGTAACACTGGGAGCAGCGGTGGGGTTAGACTTGGGCGATTTGTTCGCCTCACATGGCGTGTCTTGGAAAGCGAGGCATTTGACTATTACCCTTGGAAAAATCCAGCGCGGACTTTCAGGGCCAAAAGTTTGTTTGAGGCAGTTGAAGGATTATAGAGGCGTTTTCGAAAGATGAAGTGTTGATCACGTCAAGGGAGGGAAGGCATTGAGAGAAACTAGTATTGATACCCAACCCACGCATCCCCACTCTCCTCGTGTTTTTGATTTTCATGGCCTCATTTTCCATTACACTGGTTGTTTTGTTGTTTCTTTCATCTGGTCTTGTCTTGTTTCTTGTTGACTAGGCCAGTCTTGATCGCCCACTTGTTCCACTTTACCACTTGAGCGCAGATCCCCTCGACACTTGTGCAGGCGGGCTCATAGCCAATACCACTATCCTCCGGGGCCTTCTTGGACAATGAATCGTCCAAGACGAGACTCACGGTTGACGTGAAGGTACCGGGTTGAAGCATGCTTACGGGTCCTCGTGGTTCGGCGAGGAAGCGTTGCAGCCAGGGGAAACGATTTACCAGCACAACATAGGCCTCGACGGCGTAAGCCACCAGCAGCAGAACAACGGGTGGCGGATATCTGACCACGAAGCCCGTTATACTTGTGGCGGAAAGAACAGAATACATGTCCTCGAATCGTAGCGGAGGTCCTTTATCACGCACAAGATACGGGCGGCCGGCAACTCGAGACGTGTGCTCCCCGAGCAGGGCGGCTTCGCACTGCATATGGGCAAGGGCAGCGTTCCCATCACTAGTCCAGTGCTGTACCCACGGCGCCGAGAAGGTGTAGGCCACGCCGTCTGCGAGAATCTTTCCCAAGACAATGTCGTTACGGCCGCCGTAGACGATGTTGCCGGGGCGGATGGCGGCGGTGCGCATGGCCGGCCTCCCAGAAGCGGCGCCGGGACCGGGCCTAGCTTCGTCAGCGTCGCACACAAGACGCTCCGCCTCTGCCTTGCTACGCATGTAGTTGGTGGGATAATCCGCGTGGGCCTCCCGCAGCGGCCTGTCGAAATCCTCCTCGGTCAGCACTTGAACGAAGCCAGGGGGACCCCCGTGACGCCACCAGCGGAACCACGGGACGGGCCGAGCAGCGACAGTGGAGCTCGACGTTGCGATCAAGACGCCCGCACCAGCTCGGCGCGCGGCCGCAACGACGTTTGCTGTGCCGGCCACGTTGACACGGGCGCACCGGTCGTATAGCAGTGGAGATCGTTCGGCCGGCCGGATCACGGCGGCGCTGTGGAATACGGTCAGAGGTAGTGCCGACACGGCGGCTGGCCACGGGGCCGAGAAGGCGGCGTCGACTGAGGCGCTGGAGGTGATGTCGGCCTGCACGAAGCCCAATGCCGTCTCACTGCCGTCAGCCTTTAGCTCGTCGCGCGTCGACGGCCGGACGTCGATGATGCGAATGGCCTCACGCGGGGTCCCGCCTTGAAGCAGCTGCACCACAATCTCTCCGCCCAAAACACCTAAGCTCTTAGCCAAATTCGCACAAAAACCCGCCATCGCCAAGTTTTACTTCGTCGCGCACAAGCGACGCCGTTGAATACGCACGTACCTGAACCTCCTACAACGATATACCTTCTTGCCCTTCTCTGCGGCCGTCGCGACGCGTAGTCGATTCCATCACGAGACACTCTCTCAAACGTTTTCGCAATGTCCTCGCGTGTCAGCGGCTTCGCGGGGAGATGCCTTTGGGCCGCGGCGGGCGTCCGGCGGAGCACGCGGTTGAATTGCGCGAGGTAGACGGCAATAAGAGCGCAGGCAATACCCAATATTGATGTGATTGTGAGCCCCATGATTGTGGATTATGGGTGAAAAAGAGACGAATTCAGGTTCCCCTCAACACCCCCTCACTCGACATTCATCAATGCTGACTACCTAGGCTCAGCACACCTCTACAGGCTAGAAAGGGAAGGGGATTCCTTTGCATCCCGACCAACAGCTCGAGACATTGCAGGTGGTCTAATTCATCAAGCCACAAAAGCCGCTACCCACATCAGTCTTACACGAATCAGGCGTTATTCTGGGCACATCAAACGAGGACCATGACCTTTATATCTCCTCTATTTGACCCTTCCAAGTTGCTATAGCAAATACCACCGCATCTTGCATGATGAGATGAACTTGACCAATATGACGACTCTGAGTGCCCCGAAAATTTCCTTCGTGAGCGCCAAACCAAATCAAACCATTACGACAATCCGACGAAATCCATGCATACGCAGGCGTACAAAAAACGCTCAAAATGTTCCCTTTGTCGTGTTGCAACCCCTTCAAGGCATTTTTGCCCCCAGTTACCAAAACTGATAATCCTTTTCCCGATCTTTCGAGTCTGCGATAGTGTCGTAGATTCGTTGACCAGTTCGTGGACCCTGGCCGTTTTGGTTTGTTGCACCGACTCGGTCCATCTGACGCACCATTCTCAACGCAGGCTCGCAGAGAGCCTTCATGACGCCTTCTTCCTTGAGCTTCTCTGGGGTCCACTTCGTACTGTCTCCAAACTTCAAACTCATGTTCTCCTTCATGAGCTCTTCTGCGCGTGTCGATGAGATGCTTGCCTCAAACCACTGGGTAGGCGTGCCCTTTCCAGGGAGTGTTGGACGTTTCGTGCCTCCGAAGAATGCTCCTGCTGGCATCCTGCGAACTGTCCCGAGCCTGTGAACAGGGCGTGTCATTGTAATGGTAAGGCGACTCTTGCCTTTTGCTCCGTCTCGATACATGGCCACATGTCGTATGTTGACGCTGTCCACCTCCCATTCAGAGAAACCGCGCGGTCCCGTTTTGATTTCGATTTCACCCTTGCCCTCTGAAGTTGGGCGTGTGCCATCATCAATTCTTGTACGCCAAGGTATGTCAGAATCACTTCTTGTATCGCTAGGGAATTTGCTCGCGCGACTTACCTGATGCTCAACGACCCAACCAAAGCTGCCGCAAACTGCTTAAAATCTTCCGGAATAGTGTCCATGCTCATTCGACTCGCAACGAATTTGACGTCCCATGCACGTTTGGTACAATGGATATAGTGACGGGTCATCTCCTGAGCCATCGGTAGACATTCGTGGCTAAAGGTCTCGGCGTTCACCTTCACCAGTAGTGGAGTAGTGCCCTTCCTAGGCATACAGACGAATTCATAGAAGACGTGCTTCTCACTGGGCATCCAAGCTGTCTGGCAACCAGCTAGCTGGGGGATTAGATTTGCCTCTGCCCCGATCGTCGTTAGAATGGTGTAGAAGCCGATGTGCTCCTCTCCAAAGTCGTCACCGTTCAACGATTTCAACACCATGTTCATCGACCAGGACGGACCGTTGCCCATGTTGACTAGAGATGGCACCAAATTCTTGATACAGAGTCTTCCGAACTTTGCCTCAAGACTGAGCTTGCCGGGGGTGACTTGAAGTATTCTCGTAAGTTCATGCATTGCCTTTTCGGCCGGCTCGATAGCTTCAATGCAGTCACTAAAGGATGGAGGCACTGGGTCCATACCTGGTACAACTCGTGCAGCACTGCTGGGAACGCCTGCTGGAATAGGGTCTTCTTGAGGTTTCTTCGCTGTCTCCCGGTTCTGGTTCGCTTGTTTGGTGGGTTCGCTTTCCCTAGTCGCCTTTTGGGAGTCCATGTTGCCGTGGTCGACTTGCTTCTTATCCTGACCACTAGTCTTCGAACGATCAGGCACAACTGTAACCCGGACGTTTTGGCCGAATATATTCTTTTCCTCGGGTTTTTCCGCTTGCTTCTTAGATGCAACACTGGCCCAAGAAGGCCCAGGAGCCGCTTTTTGCTTCATGGTCTCAAAGAACTCCTTGGGTTTGTCGGCCTGCTTTCCGAAAAACACATCGGCATCATGGTTTCGTGTACCCGAGTTGTTCTCAAGCTTGGATCCACGACTCTGTTTGTTCATACTGGAAAGCTGATCCATCAGAGCAGGCGTATGAAGGGGAGCCTCCAAGTAGTCCATCAGATTTTCTCCCGGGGCAATGATCCTTGGCTCCGTGGCATTCGAGTGGTCTTCAAGATTGGGAGCGAATGGGTCTAAAGCAGCAAACATGCCATGGAACTCCTTTCTTGGGGACTCTGTGTCGAGAAGACACTGACCTGGCTCAAGTTTTGGCCCCAGCGTTGGCGTCTGGGGAGTCGGAATCTGATTCATGGAAATAAAGTCGTCAAGATCAAGAAGCTGCGGATGATCAGTCGGGCTGTTGAACTGTCGCTGAGGGCGAGTATGCTGAGACAAATCATCTTCAAGCCCAAAGTCCACCAGTATATCATCTCTCAGAGTCACTGCTGAAGCTGTCATATCCGAAGTGCCTTCTCGTGGCCCTTCCTCCGTCAACTGAGGAATCAGCTCTGCATCGTCAGCGCCACCATCAACGAGACCAGCAATCCAGTTTGTGACGGACACATGGTTTGAGATTGGTGATCTAATCCCCTGCCAGGGCACGTTTTCTACCCCCGAGAACAGCATGTTGTTCTCTGGCTTGGGCTCTCTGCGTGGTTTCTTCTCTTCACCGGCAAGTATCTGACCTTGGTCGCCAGCGTCGACCGACAGCTTTGCACCTTTGGGAATCTGAAGTTTTTCGACTTGGAGGCTGACGTTCTGGAGCTTCTTGGCAACATTCTGCTTCTTTCTTGGTGTAGTGGGTGGTTTCCTAGAAGGTTGAGTGGCCTTCTTACTGGCCTTCTTCTGTTTCTGGGGAACGGGGCTCTCGTCCATGCTGCAATTATAGACAACCGGGACTGTATGCTGCTTAGTAGCATAGACGTAGCCAGAAAATGGATGGAACACTGTGTTTGGGTTCTCAAGCGTTGTATTCCCAAGAGGGTATACGGTGCGATCAGGTCCCGAGCGAGATCGGTTTTCGGCAGTGTCAGTTCTCAAGGATACAGCGCCGGCGATACGTTCATACTCTTGTTCGGCATCGAATGTAGTAGGTTCAACGTATGTCAACTTTGAGAGGCCAGTATGATTGAGCCAAAGATATGAAAGGTGTTCCTCGGTTGACCCTTCTGAGAAAAACGAATGCGATCCTCTTGCGACAGGTGCATCCTAATATTGTTAGAGCTGAGAAGGAGATATAAAATAGAGGGGAACTACCATAAGACTCAAAAGTGTGTCTAGAGTCTGAATCACGGCCTCGAGGGACTGAATGTCACAGTCGCTGCCGAGGTAGATCTGTGTGCCTGTGAGGTTGTGGGACATTTGACAATTTATAAGCTCCCCAAACTTCTCGAGAGTCAACTCCGAACCTGGAGTGGTCCATAAGAAGCTAAACTTTGATAGTAGGTGGTGGATTGTGATGCCATCTGAGGTCTCTAGGCCCTTCCACACCGTCTTGTGCTGGAATTGGTTGATGTGTTGCGGAAACCTAAAGTCATTATACGCCTCGAGGTCAACATCCTTGCTGCGGGAGAGTAGCGGCCATGGAATGACATGCGGGTTGTCGGTGAGGATTTCCACGTCGGGCTGGGCACCAGGCTCGATATCTGCATCATCTTGGTTAAAGTCATCGTCGAGGGCCCCGGTTTCTTCTTCTAATAGCTCCTCTAGGCGGGTTTGCATCCATTTAGTAATTTCAGCCTGATCGTCGCTATTCGCAATGATCTTAAACCATGGCACCTCGGGTTCGTAGAGGACCTCAATTGCTTTCTATTTATGAAACTGTTAGAGGGTTGGATAAATTAGTTATTACCATGAACTTACGGAGCCCAGGGCGTTCTTGAGGTCCGTGATAACGAGTGAGACCCCATTTGGCAACAGTGGAGGGTTACAAGAAACGTAGAATTCGGCAAATTCAGCCATGATTCATGTCCAAGGCTCCGAATAGGAACGAAGGGGGAGTGAAAATTCGTTTGTTCCTATTTCATACTTCAAAACAGCCGTGTGTTAGCAGGGTCACTTGTAGGAATTGAGAATTGAGATTTACAAAAAGGAACGCACCTCAGACGAGCACGATAAAATAAGAAGTTATTTTTCACGAGAAACTCCTTCGATGGGAGCTCTAGAAAGCCCAGGGATGCGATAGAGGAGGAGAACAGGCTAGAGGAAGAGAAGGGGGACTGCCGAGACGCAAGACGCGACGATAGAAGGAGCGATTACTTTCAAGCCTGGCAGGGAAGGTATGGAATGCCCTCCGCGTGGCTTTGTAACGAAAAGAGTCGCCAACCTTGATTCGCATCTGAGTAATGCCTTGTCGTGGGGAGGTGCTTGGTGTTGTGGGAGGAAGAGAGGGGAACGAGAGAAGGAGGAGACGGAGAACAAAGAGCGAGGTTGCCCACAGCTGCAGAATGGAAAAGGGAAGGAGATGGGTAAGTACAAACCTAGCAGGCAGGTGCATGCTCCCGTTTGGCACCTTCCCGCACCTGTTGGAAGGCGGCAGCTGGCCGGCAGCTGGCAAACGCACCCAACACTCCCGTTGTTCTAGTACCTAAGGCACCTAGGCAGAAAAGCAGGAGAGCAGGAGAGCGGCAAAAGCCCTAAAGCTACGGAAGAGGCTCTAATCTCTTAGGATCGAGCAAGTATCGCCTGTTGAGTCTGTGTTTACACTATGAGTAGTTGTTTTCTAACTTGATGCCGCCCCAGTAGATACGGGTAGTAGTACAGCCCTCAACCGCTCTAGGTAACATCACAGTGTCAAGATTACCTAGAAAGTCAGAGCAATCAGACCAAAGGGGATTAGGATTAGATATGCAGGCTCCCGGACGGCAATGCACACCCGTGGAATTGCCATCGGATGCTAGGGTATCTCATCTCTCTCCCAAACTCTACTTTACTTTGTTATGACTATAGAACACGGGAATTATGAGACAAACCATTGAACTTGTACTCGTCTTATAAAGATCTAGTACTATCTAGTACCTAAGGCTCTTCTTTTATAAGAATGCTTAATAGTCTTTGACTAGATGGTAGTTATTTGAGAGTTACGGCCGTGAGATAAGAGTCCTGTGTTTGAACCACCCTGATTAAAAAAAAACCGTCTTCCATTCTTTTCTACATTTCACCAAAAGTCTGTTCCCTCAAAATAGGGGCAATTCCCAAATTCAACAAGCTGCTGCGACTCTTCTATGAGCACAGTAACATCGAGCTCCAGTGCGCAAAACGCACACCCAACGCCAGTAGCGCCAAACCTGCCAGCCTCAAGCCCCAAGGGTCAAGCCGTCTTGGTCCGGAGGTAGAAAAAATGTCATATCCAGTAGGTAAATATCCAGTCCATCTATCGGAAGAGAAGAAGAAAAAAACAGCTGCAGAGTATGCAAGGAGTGGTATCAAGGCAGTGGTGGTCATGACGGTATTCGTAGATGCGAAACGGAGGAGCGGCTGAAAGCATCAAGAGGAGAGGACTGGAGTCCAACCAGTCAGGGGCTTCGGTAGGAGGGAAGGATGTTGATCAAGCCTCTAGGATGAGACGGCTGAGATCGGTATAGAGGTAATGTCGGTGCTCCATTATCCGACAAGTCCAGGGTTTGAGCGAAACAAGAATCGGCTTCTTCAAGTCGTGTGAGCCTCGATTATTGCGCGCCCTTGACATTCTCCTTGACGTTCAATGCCCACTTGAGCCTGCCCAGTGCCTCTCTGGACTCCTCCAACAAGCGTTCCTGTTCGTCTTCTCTCCTCTTGGCCTCAGTCTTGATGCCCGCGAGCCCGTCTTCTTGAGCCTTCTTGTACTCTTCAAACATGCGAGCAATTTCTTCCTTCTCATGCCGTAGCTGCTTGATATTGGCGTCTTGCTGGTCGCAGAGGTCTTTTAGGGTCTGGATCTTGTCGTCGTCCTTTTGTCGCTCCTCAACCAGCTGGTTGATCTCCGTCTTCATCTTGGAAACGGCCCGTTTAACCTCGTCGCCTTGATCTCGCCAGTGGGAAGAGGCAATAATCCAAGTAGAAGAGGCGACGACTTATGCACAGCTGATGGAGGGCCGGTACAACTC
>JAAGWO010000547.1:0-73155 GCA_013266205.1 Fusarium decemcellulare
CGGCTTTTTCCTCCCTGTCCCGCCCATCGACAGGGGTCAGCAGCTTTTTCTTCCTTCTCCCGCCCATCGACAGGGGTCAGCAGCTTTTTCTTCCCTGTCTCGCCCATCGACAGGGGCCAGCAGCTTTTTCTTCCTTCTCTCGCCCATCGACACCTCTTTTCCTCTATCGTCTAATCCTCGGAAATCAAGCCACTGTCTCTAATATGGCGCCTAACCTTATGCAAGATTCCATGGGTTACTATCGCCAAATAGAGGATCAGATACAATCATTCGTCGTCCATGCTCAGCATCTTGACCCCACCCTTAACTTGTTGAAGAGACTCGAACGGAAAATAAAGTTGAATCAACGTTTGTTATCAACAGTCAATGAGTTACTTCAAGGCCAAAAAAAGACTTACCATGCAAATCGACTCACTTACTTCTTGCGCCTTATGCAAAAACCGCCACCTCTAACACCAACTGCAGGGGAAGAGGAACAATCCATGAAAGTACAACGCATACTCCAACGGCTCACATTTCCCGCAGCCTTGCTCATCGGTATATCGTTGAATCTTGCGGAATTAACAAGTTTAGACGACAACCTTGCCAGCTACCTCTGCAACTGTGCTCTTCGTCTTGTAGAAACGCACTCCCTCGCCCCCCTTCTCGATCAGAGGAGGTTTTTGAAAATCCTACTCGAGGAGAAGAAACCCGAGCCCGGAGTGAACCCATGGGACTCAGGTAAATCTTTGCTACTATCAAAATGGAACTTTCAACTCACGACAAGTAGACATATCTAGACTTGAGCAACTTTTCGCCAAGAGAAGCACCTGTCGAAGTTGCGGCTCTCAAAAAAACAAGAACGCCGGGACCCATGATGAGAGACCAGCCAACAAAAGGATAAGAACATGTCAACCAGACGGCCCTTCGGGTAAAGTCCAAGTAGTATTCGGCCACAAGACTTGATAACTGAATAGAACTCCAGGCGTCGAATCCCCCATTAGCTCATCCTCCAGCGTCATCCAGGGTATACCCGGCCTCAACAATCCCTCACTTCACATACACTAACCGAGACGTAGATCGAGTGCCTGGAACAATTCCACTTGAAGCTCCCTCCTATCAACCAGGCACCACACCTCCCGCTGCTTCGTTTCGTGACATTGCCCAGGGTATGTCTGACCTCAGCAATCGATCACTTTACATGCACTGACTGAGATGTAGATCGAGGGCTTGCAACAGTTCCACCAGAGGCAACTTCCTCTCAACCAGTCGCCGAATCTTCTGTTGCTTCGTTCTCTAATGGGGTCCAAAGTATGTTTGACTCTAGCAATACCTTTCCTTACGCTAAGTTAGAACAGCTTTGCGGTCGGGGGATCACTTACACATCGACAGCCAGGAAGCTATGGCTTACTTGAAAGAAAATATAGAGTCAATACGCCCCGAAGCAACGCCAGTCAATGACGAAATGCTTACATTCTGGACATTCTTTCCAATGACAGCAGCGTTATCATACCTCATAAGCCTTTCAAAAAATATCGCTCAAGGTACATTCATCCTTGACAGATCTTTCGCAAACGCTAACTGAGCTACAGGTCCATGGAAGGTAATCCCACATGTGCCGGAAGAGGATAGACCTAGGAAATGCAGTAGAAAGAGTCTGGAGCTTCTAGGGTCGCGAATGGATCACTGTGACAAAAAGGCGGCGCTACTGATGCCCGATGATCAACCGGGGTTTTGTTATTTGATATTCTACGAATACAGAAACGACGGTGAAACCAGGGTAGGACCGCTATAAAATCTCGTACTTAATGAGGGGTCTGATCAACCATATAAAACATGCGAAGAATTTCCTTCGGCTTGATATCCATTTGCTCATGTCCACCGTCAGGTTGAGGCACACACTCAATCTTCCGCTCACCTGTGAGGTCTGAAGGCCATCCCAAGCCTGTCGTTACTGTGTGGTCATTCGAGCAGGGAGATGTAGCCTCAGCCAGCAACATTCCGCCGTTCGGCAAAATAAACTCCAACATATCAACTAAGAGGAGCTCTGGGACGATGTACTCAAGTCCCAGAGTCGAAGTGAGGCTGTGCTCAACTAAGTAATTGGTGAATTGCGAAAAAAACTCCGAATCCACTTTGCTTAGGTCAGGCAGGGGGCCCCGATGAAATTCGTAGGGGCGCAGCCCTTGGCCGAGGACGAACTTGAATTTACGGCCGCAGGATTCTTTGGGGTTGAAGGTTTCGTTCACGGCTCCTTGGGTCAAGTAGTAGCGGTGTTCCTCAAAGTCTCCAAGATCCCCAGCCAGATGATAACCATCTGGCACGTGGAAATGGCTATGTAGAGTATTCACCCCGAATTTGTCATGAGCGTTGAATCTCTTGAACAACTGGCGCAGGCGTTCGCGGTGCTCATCGAGGTCGTGAACCCCGACATCCGACAGAGTATTGTCAGGGAGAAGGGTGTTATGGCTACAGACGTTAGCGATTGCGTCACAAACGAAAACCCGGAAATCACACTATTCGCAGGACAGGCCAACGTCGTCGCTCGTGGCCAGCCGCTCAAGTCCAGGGATCAGATCGTCATACTGGCTGGCGTTGTCGCTCTTGGTCAGTTGCTCAGATCCGAGGATCAGATCGTCGTAATCGTTACGTGGATACATGGTTCCAAGATAGATTAAGCGTATAGCGGTTGATACGCGTAAATGAGATAAGTAGTCAGATGACCCGGGTATGTAACAGTGTCAGGCAAGCACACACTCAAGCACTAAGCCGAAGGATGCGAGTCGCACCCAGAAGGCGTTGCGGAATGTTCGAAGAAGACACCATCGTTGGATGAGGGGGAAATCATGAGAACGGCCGAGTGGAAGAAGAAATGACGCAGGCGGGTCGGCACACGTCACCGGACGTCAGAACGTGACCATTTCAACGATATGCATCCGCCTAGCTGCACTACAGTTCTGCATATCGGGGCACTAAATTAATTGCTTGCAGAAAAACGAGTGATCGGCTAAAGCATCTGACTATACGGCAGGCGATTGTAATTCCCTCATACCCCGCAGCGCCGGTTAATTATCGGCCATGACGTCATGACAGCCGACGATCGCAGATGATGGGCAGATTACCCTACACTTGGGCTCCGCATCCGTTTTCTGGTACTTGCTATTAGTGCTCGAGGTATTTGGGAAGTGGCTTGCGACACGAAGCTTCGCGAGTTTTCAACACGGAGCTTTCACTTTCACGAGACATGTTCAAACCACGCATAGCTTCAGTCGCATATTTTGGGTCGATCTCCGTTCTGTCATGTGGACGATCCTGGACTGCGGGGTTGCATGAGGGCTTTCTTCTCATCATCTCTAATCACGTGAATTGATTTGGGGTAGGCAGTTTGGGACGGTGTGGCTGTCGTGGCTAGATTATAAGCTAGTCTAGCTTCTAATTGGCTTCATGACCCATTTTGTCGGCTTAGTTATCAAATTCGTCTCTGCACCGCCTTGGCGCACGTGTGGGGTCCCTGCGTTGAAGCTTCTCTAAGTGCTGTTTACATTCAACAAATCGCCTTTGTCAGCGCATTGATGATGTCGTGACTCAACTAAGTATTATCAACATAGGAACGGCGACGAGTTTATATTCTTTCCTGCATTAGTCTCGGTCAAGGAAATGGCAGGATGAATGACCTCGTCAGCAATCCGCACTAGAGAATTCACAGGGCCAGTAGGTCCCCTAGTTACCTGATCGTGTAGACCTAGAAGCCAGCGCCCTGATGCGTGATCCCTGGTCGTTCCTTCCCGTCCCGATGCAGGTACCATGAGGGGAAATGAACAGGTATGTGCGGAGAATGGCATGGGTGAACAGGCAAGTTTGGCGTATGCTAAACATATCTGCAGCTGCAGCATGGCTACTTAGTTCCCCGATTAGCGGTATGGATTTATCGGGATTCAAGCCATGCCGATAACTCCATATCATTAAATGAGGGAAAGCCCTCCTCTGAATCTGACCGCTATCAAGTTAGAAGGTTTCTTCCACTAGGTCGCGAATTACTTGCCAGCCACAGACAGGATACCAGCACGATACACACTTCGACTATGTTCAGCTTGTCGTGTCGTAGGTACTCGCAAAGTTCTGGTAGGAGTTCAAGTAGATGACGCTCATCCTTCAAAAATTCAGCATGTATGCAATGCCCCAGGGTAAGCTACCGATAGGGTTAACAGCGACCCAGCAGCTAGAAGTGAAATTTGCCTCCTCCCTCGAGGTGAAGGTTGTCTACGATACTGCCATTGCTGACACCATCATTTGCGTGACTCTGGTCTCCGGGAAACCCACTGAAGACGTCTAGGCTAGGTGTCAGTGGTTCGTCCAAAGATTCCGTCTTCATCTTTGGAACCATGCGCTCCGAAATCGATCGTCGAGGTGGAAGAAATTCGGTCAAACTGAGCTGATATTGTTGAGATGGGGAGGCAAAGAGGCTGTGGAAGAAGGGCGATCGCGCAACTGGTCTCCTCTGCAACAGTTGCTGTGCGCTTCAGGCGTCACAGGGACCTGCTCTGTAGCGATTACGTGCCTGGCAAAGAGCGACTCTGGCGTGCACGACACTTGCATGCAGAAGTGGGGGCATCAAAAGTCGGTAAAGACGAACCCGTGAGAATAAGCAACGGGGATCTGGCCACTAGGAAAAGCCTGAGCGAGGCTGCGGAGGGATGCGGAATTGCGGGCTGGGTTGATCTCCGTCGCTGAAGTAGTGGCTGGACATGAAACGTGGGATGGCTAGAACGGTCTAACCCATTCCGTTCGGTCGGATGAACTGTGCAGAGTCTACGCGCTAGGGCGAATGAGGATAAGCATGGTCAGCTCGCGACCACGCGACGCTATTGAATCAGTGCGCAGCCTTCTTCCGCCCCGGCGCTTCCAAGGAGTGTGTCAGATCGCGATTTCCCCCAAGCGCACTCAGGGCGGCAAGGATCCTTTGCAGTACCATCTGTGCGTACCATGCACAGTAGGTTCCAAGGCGTCGCCTTGCATTAGCATCAAACTTTGGGTCGCTGGCCCAGACAACCAACACAATACAATCTTGCCTCACTTCTCTGGCACAAGGAAAAGGAAGTCCGCAGCGCCACGAATTCTGCGCGCGTACGTACGGGCAGCCTCCGGACCCACTGGTTCGTTCACCTGGCGCGAGTGTTGGGGTCTGGTACGGTCAAACACAATGGCGCGTAGTCGTCTATGTGGTCTTGAGCGCCTGTGTCTATGGCCTGGGTTATGGTCCACAGTCGACAGCGGACGGCGTTGCATCCCATCAGGACGGCAAGTGAGCTTGACACTATAGACGATTCAGCCACTGAAGAATGACGCCTTCCCTCTTCCTTTGGCTTCCCCAAGATGCGATGACGGACTGAGAGTCAAAGGATGCTCAAGTGGGGCAAGTCGGTTGCCGGACTCGGACGATTTTCTTGCAGATCGTTGGCCGACGTTGCTCAATTGCATCCATACCCTTGCCATCTACGAAGCGACGACTGATCTAGCCTTCCCGGGCAAATTTGTCCAAGATTTCTACTCGTATCAAATAGATGTAAGAGAGCTTGCGATGGCAAGGATGGAGCCCCGCTATTGTGTTGGTGATTCAACCTCAACCAGGCTCGATGGCGCTTTTATTAGGGTGACATCCTACCGTAGCTTGAACCTAGCGACCCATCTAACGGGCTGAATTGAGTGTGATCAACACAAGCTAACGCCAACAGGGTCCAGTTCATCCCCCAGATTTAGCGTCCGTCATCGTCCCTTGGCTCACAAATCCGCGCTTGCACCTTGGCTAATGTGCCAGATGGGGAAACAGGCCCGCATGTCCGTGCGTTTCATGATTTCCAATTCAAGGGCGATGCTTGATGGTGCTCTTGCCCATATCACCCCCAATCCAGACCTCTGTCCTCATCGTTCCGTCGGTCCATCTTCATTCCAAGGCAGCCGAAGCTCCCTTCTCTGGGGCTGCATCATACGTCCTTCACCTGACCTACCCCTCTCTCTCGCGTTGTCCTTCTGTCGCTACTCATCTGATTCCCAATCAACAACACATGTACGCTATCTGATGCAGCGCATTCCCATGACTAATGCTGATGTTTTTTTGACAGATCCGACGGCGAACCTCGATAAGGAGGGTCTTTGTGGTCATCACTGTCGTCCAGATACACTCCTCCAGCCGTTCCGCACCGGTCGCCTTCGTTACCGGCGGATCTCGAGCACCACTAGTACCTCCCATACGGCCCAAGACACCTGCCTTGGCACAGCATACAACCGAAGATCGATCCTTGCCCAACTTCCAACGCAGATACCCGATTGATTGCCGCCGACATAGCGCCTTGCCACAAGTCACCAGTCACCAAATTCAACTTGTTACGGAACAGCAAGTCCCGGAGCCGACTTCCCATCATGTCTCATCCAAAGCCGGGGAAGCGGCTGAGGTCTGATTGTTCTAGTGACCTACCCTCTGACAGCGAGCCACCAAAACGCCAACGGAATTCCTAGGTACGCATCATCCATAGCGTGTGTATACCAATGCACTAACGAGAACAAGGCATGCAATGGATGCCGGACGCACAAGTCCAGGTGCGATGGAATCCCTCCATGCGGAATGCGCGTGGGCAGGGCTCTGGCTTCACCAGCATCGCTTTGTCCCGACTCCAACACTGCTGCCGGTCCATATCGTGACGAAGTGGTCTATGAACACCCATCGTCAGAGCCGGTGGCACCGCAAGCCTGCCCTAAACCACTGGTACGTCCTATGCGGCCCGCCATTCCAAACTTCCAGGCATATTGCCCAGACTTGAATCAAACATCTATCCATGGACCAAGCGAGCATTGTTTGGAGCGAGAAGGCTGTCGGTGCATAGGCAAGTGCGCTGTCAGCCAAGGATGGATTAAAGAGTCCTCCGTTCAGACT
Source organism: Fusarium decemcellulare (assembly GCA_013266205.1). NCBI lineage: Eukaryota > Fungi > Ascomycota > Sordariomycetes > Hypocreales > Nectriaceae > Fusarium > Fusarium decemcellulare. The sequence goes on from JAAGWO010000547.1 coordinate 6,908, forward strand.
TAGTTGGAGTCAAGACCTGTTTACATCGCAACAACACCCTCGGTGATGCGGATTCGACGGGATCTGTCCCTTATAGCGATCTAGCTGTCCTTACTGCATCTTAATGTTTTGCCCTTCCCATATACAATAATGGATTGAGCCACTGTGCATTGATGTCTTATTTTCTATATCTCCCGCTTGTGATCCAGCTTCCACAATTATCTTATCGTGCGTGTTATCCAGCTTCTACAACAACGAAGAACACAAGATCTTCACATGATAGCGTCATAACCAGTCCTATCTTCTCTGATGTACCTTGGCTATCTCATTTTGGTAGGCATTATGTATCCAACAGAAGCAACCGAAAACCCGTCAGTGTGCCCAACCCCTTGATCGGCGCGTGCGTACCCCCAAAGATTATTCACACATCTTAAGCGGCTTGCGTACAGGGTCGGCATAAGTGAAGTTTGCAATATGCACACTCAAATATCATCCAGTGAGGCCCTGAGCGACAGTGCTGGCAGACCCATTGAATCAGGGTGCTGTCCGACTTGATCACACGAAACGAATGCGCGCAAGCATTGGCCATCTGAAAAGTGGAAAGGTTGTCGTTGACGCAGGAAGTCGCTGGGGAGGTGGTGGTGCTTCTGTATGGGGCAAATTGACGGCATCAAGACGTGGTGCCAGCTTGTTGAACGAGTTGAAAGTCTCGTGATTGGTTGGCACAGCGAGATGAGAATGCGTTTAAACCCTCGTTGAGAGGATTTTAGAGATAGTTGTCTGTAGAGCCACGATGCGAGATTTCGCTGTGATTCAGCACACGGGCAAGGACCGGTGTAGGGTAGGTGGGTGAACAGATGCGGGAATAGATGCCGAGATATTGACTCGAACAGGTGAGAACAGCTTCACTTGCTATGCACAGAGGACACACTATTAGAACTACAGCCGTATAGCCCCTGAGAGTACACTATTCAGTCGCCCACGCCTCATCCCAGCTGCGATGACGAGGCATCAAGCTTGGACGCTCGACAAGTTGTGGGATCAAGCAGGGGTCTTTTCGCCTGCCAGCCGATGCAACACACACCACCACACCAACAACGACGATGCACGTACCCAGGGGTTCCAAATTTGTGCATTACGGGCGACACGGCTTCGACGGTGGTGTCCCCGAAACCAGAGAAAAACCTTGTTCCTTGTTGCAAGGTGCGTCTTCGTCTGCAGTACGTGTCCAGTTGGCGCAGCTAGGTACGGCGATTTCGAATGGTGTGGTTGGTGGTGGATTGATGTTCAAAACGGGACCTTTGTTGTTGGTTCGGCGTGCAGGGGGTGCGAACCGGTCGTGACACAGGGGCATCAGTCGAAGTGGCGCATTCGAGGACGACCTGGCCATGTGGAAAACGCGCCAGGGGACGATCGAGACTTTACTCCATTTGGCAAGTGCCGGAGCCAGACGCAACACGTCACCGTTATCCGTTTGTGCCAGCGGGGTGCTAGAATGCTGTGCAGGACTGGCACGCTCAGCTGGTAGCGTGACGCTAGTGTCAAAGTCTCGCAAAGTATACAGTGTGCGGTCTCTTCACTTCACGCAGTGATGGTCAAATTAACCGTAGGGCTGCCCTGATCGATCTCCTGGGGTCTGTGCCACCGACATTACGCTGATCGACGCATCTGACGCGGGATGCCGAGCTGAACCAGCCATCCCTGTCGTGATGAGCTAAGCGCCACCCCACGTCAGGCTGGTCCTCTAGCTCTCTCGTCTCGCGCACCTTCCACCCGTCTCGCTCACTGAGACAACAAGACGATGTCGCCTGAGCCGGATACACCCCCACCGGCGATGCGGGTAACCCCGCACGTCATCGGGTCCGACGCCGGGCTCCGGATCTCGTCCCACCCGGACCAAGACCCGTTTGGCCGGTGGTACTCGGCACACGACTTGTATCATCTTGGTTTCTGTCGCATTGAACTTCAGGTGGCCTTACTCAATGGTTGTCAAATTTTACTATTACCGAAGCTAGAACGCGACTGTTCTCTGCAATTCTGGGCTATAACGCAAACTGCCTTTGCGTCGGTTGTTGGATTCTATATACAGTGATGGCCCATCACCACCCTTTAGAGTGGTATCCATCAGAAGCCTCCTTGGAGAAATACTGGTTCCAGCTACTCGCATTAATATCCTCGCTCTTCTTCATGCAAGGCTTCTCAGGATACTGTTTGAGGTTCGCGACGTCATGTGAAGTATGTCTCCTCTTGAGGACCGCATTAGCCGTTGACGACTTTTGCTGACGCTCCCAGAGGAGATGACGACGCAGTGACTCGGTAAGCTCTGTTGCCAACATGTTGCGGCGGGTCGTCCGAGGTGATAGAGCGACCTGAGCCTGCACGTGGCTGGGACCGACCATAATGGGCTGGGCACTGGACCGAGGCACCTCATGGATGGGCTTCAGGCCAGGTCCGTGCATGTCTTTCATCATAAGGGGCGCCTCGTCAGAGTCATTGGGCGAAGCTCCCAATGAACGGCTGTGAGCGGCACGAGATTGAGGGATAGCGGATGTGGACTGCGACGCGTGGTTGCCCAGAGTGCGCGCGCGCTCATTTTGAGCCAGCATTAGAGTGATGAGAGACCCTAGCGATGTCGAGCTAGACTTGAAGTCGATACGCTGGAAGAACTTGTCATCCATGCTGGATTTACCGCTGTCATCGATCTCATCCTCCCAGTCAGACGAGTCGTCATCGTCGTCAATGGCGCTCTCGTCAATGTAGTCGGTATCTGAGTCTACGGCGGCCTCGTCGCCAGGCATATTTGGGATTATGACATCGCTGCTGAAAGAAGCCTGCTCCTTGCGCGGTGATGGCGGGGAGCCAGGTGGCAAAGAAGCTGTCGCGCTCTCGAGAGAGCCGTCCTCCCCACTGCCGAGACTCAGGTCCTGTTCACTAGATGAACAAGAGCCGTCGAGCGCAAACGTAGGAGGCTTCCCGGCTTGCGCAGGCTTGGCGGCAGGGGGCGAAGTGGGCTGTGGAATTGCATCTGATGAGGAATGGGCGAGGGCTGGAGTTATATTCTGGTGAGGGTCGAAGCCATGAAAGACATTGGTCCGCGAATCGTCCTGAGACGAAGGACATAGTGGTCTAGATGTCTGAGCGGTAGAGTCTGTAGGCGGCCGGGACTCCGTGGTGGTGGATCCGGGGGAGATAGGTATTTGTCGTGGTCTGTTAGGGGCGAGGGGGATGTTCTCAAGTTGTTGTTGGGGTTTAATACGGTGTCTGCCTTTATGGCGTGTTAACTTGCATCGGATGCTGGTACGAGAAACCTGACCCCGCGAGCGAGGGCCAGCCATCTTGAGAAGAGGCGACGTGGAAACGAAGTTGGCGGAACTGCTAGTATCGAGCTCGTGGATGATATTTGCATCCCACGGTCAGGACGTGAGTATCCGGGCAATAGGGTATGACGTTGCTGATGAATGTCAGAGAGATAACTACTTGCGCGATAGCTGTAAAGAAGTGAAGGTAGCAAAGTGCAAGAATAAAGTCCCACAGCAAACTGCCGGTGCAAGGGGAGTATATAGTGTTCGAGAACACATGATGGGACGCACATCTACCTATCAACTGCTCCCTGTTCGTCTTCTATCAGGTGCTTGGCCAGCTGAGACGCAACGCCAATCGACATGCACCCACTCGTAAAAAGAACACAGAGTAGACATTCCCCCCTTGTGTCTGCCAATGTCTCATTGCCAGTCCGGACCGCGTCAAAGAAGGGGGACGATAAGTCAGTCGCCGGCTACATTTCCGGCAAGGGAGACCACCACAAAGTGGTCTTGGCGGCCGCGAAAGTCAATTTTCGTCGCTCAGCGCCGACCACCTGATGCTCCCTGGCCCGTGCGCGCAGCCAACATCGTTGTCAGGAACCTGCAGATCGAGAACAAAGACAAGGTGGGCTTACGACAAGATTAATATATCTCATTTGGATTAATTCACTCTGCAGACGCCGAGGCCTCATCGCCCGTGGGCTGCGAGCTGGTGCATTGTCCAAAAACCTTTGCCTTATCCGTGACTTTATTGCCAATTCATGATTTATCAACATGGAACGTCGGAATACGTGGAAGCAATGGGCCCCGGATAAGTGTTCGCCAAGTACGAGCCGACAGGGGAGGACCTCGAGCAGGTTTGACAGGGAATCCCTGCATACATACTGATCAACGGCTAGCGAACGGTCATGTCTCATAGTAGAATCGTCTCTTCTTGATGACCATCGCACCCATCACACCCACGCGTTGTGGGCAGCTCGCACATCGCGCACTGACTGTGGGTCACTCGCACACATTGCGCACGTCGTGGCCAGCCCGTACTTCTGCCCGCTAGCCAGGCCATGGTGGAGCATCCGCAAGCTAGGGTCAAGTCAAATTGATGTTTCTACGACCGAGGTGCGTGGGGTAGCCCTGTTTTCGCCCAACACGCTAATGAATTGGGGGCCATGATACCTTGTAGGATCACTTCCGAGAGCACCTCGGGCTTGGCAAACAGGGACCTCTTTCAGTGCGCAAGTCTTCCGTCATCGACAACAACGGTGCACAGAACGATGTCCTACCTGCCGGGGCTGAAGGAATCATTCCAAATCAAACCCAATTTCACAATCACTTCCGATGGCCTCCCTCACGGCCAATTTCCTGGCCGACCTCGTGTTAGGACCCTGGCAGGCCTGAAGATGATAGCATGCGTCTTCCGGGCTGTGGAACATAGATATTTGTCAGTCCGTAGCAGATCACGTACCGAAGTGATCTCTTCGACAACGCCATTATCACACCTACCCGACACACATGTATAACTGCTGCCTCGACTGAGCTGCCTGATCTCATCCTCTCCTTCATCCTGCGATGATGTCGCAGGTGGCAATTCAGACTGCGCTTTCAGTTGTCCTGTTGATTTTGCATGGAGTCTGCTGGTTGACTCCGGCCCTTCGGGCATCATCAGTCAAAAGCGGGCCAGCACCAAGCACTCCAGGCACCTATTCAATTCGCCGTGCTATTGCGTTTGCTGGTAGCTTATTTTTGGCCGGGATACCAACGTTGTGCTTTGGCGTGTTGGCTTTAGAACAGAATCTTGACCGCTGGCTTACACCCTTTTTGGGATCTCTTGTACCATTTAGTCATCTGACCGAGGTGCGTTTACCAGTATCCTGATGTAAAGTCGTTCTAATCTTACTCTTAGTTTCTTTATGAGATTCGGACAACATTCACTTCCAACCGGCTTTGCCTCATCCTTGCCTTCATTCCGATGATTTGTTCTTGGGGTTTCATCTTCGCGAAAATTATCTGCGAGTTCCGCGCGGGACTCTACATAGCCGTTGCCTTTATTTTACTCCATCGGTTCAGACTGTTTGTAGCTATGTTGTTCCGTCTTTCAAAGTCCTCGACCGATTCATCAGATTCCCAGGGCACGCCCAAAACCCTGTTTGTATGGGCATCCATATTTAACTTTGTAGCTACCTTTGTGGCATTCTCAGCTGTGATCCCACCGGAACGGGTCGGTGGCCTTTGGGTGAGGCTCTCTATCGAAGTGGTCATGCGCTTTGCTGACATCTCCAGCTCCTGTCCGGTGCATCCATCCTGATGCCCCTGGCCATGGGCATCCAGGTACTTCGAACGACTACGGGACTGATTTTCCATGATAGCAGCAAGATCAGCGGCTCGGCAGAGGTCCAGGAGAGAATAGAAATGAACGGCTCGGCAGAGGGCCAGGAGAGAATAGAAATGAACGGCTCGGCAGAGGTCCAGGAAGAGAATAGAAATGAACGGCTCGGCAGAGGTCCAGGAGGAGAATAGAAATGAATCTGGGGACGAGGCTAGCCTCGTCGATTTGGAAATTTTGGGTATATTTTAGGCTCTGTTCGAAGTATTTTGTAATGCAAACGCTGAGTCCACGCTCGGAAATAGGTTTGTACTTGCCCCAAAAGTTGCGGTGATGGAGCGGCCACTGCTTGCTTTCATGGCAAGAACCCGGACTCCAAAATCTCCATCTTCTCCCTGAAAGACGGGGCTTTACATGGCGATGATAGGAGCTAAGCACATACTACTCCTTTGTTTAGCACAGAATAGGGCAACGACGGAGGAAGTTGCTTGGGAAATCAAGCTATAAAAGCATAGCCTGGCCTTTCTGATAAATAGGTTCATCGAGATGGGGATTTGTGTTCAAGCAGGCCGCATCAACTTCATGATACTCGAGTAACTGTGTCTTCTCGATAGTGCCCTCCTTGCAAACGGGAGTGAAAGGGAGCAGTGTGGTCGAGGAGAGTCACAGTTTCCTATTGCACGCGTGCATCATCCTCATCGATGAGTGTACCGCACCCTCTTTGTCGCCAGTCTCCCACCAATGCGCGAGCTTCAAGGGTCGAGGCGCATAGCATCGCCTCACTCCTTATCCCAACATACCCTAGACACAGGGTGCGTGCAATGAATGAGATCCCACCTCGTTGTTCTGTCCAAGTGCGGAGACCAATAGAAAACAAACATCTACGCTGTCAAGGACGAGGCGCTGCATCATCGTGAGCCTGTTGTTTACCTTTTGGCCATCATCTGGTCGTGGCCATGTCCATCTCAATCACCGTAGCCTCGACCAATCAGCGTGCTGCTTTTGCTTGCCCTCGTCGCCTACTCAGTCATCCTCATTCGCCCACTCTCGGCGACAAGGCACGTTTCACTGCAATCGGCGTTTGTCAGATTGCGCCCGTAGGATCCTCCCCTTGTTTGGCTTGGGGAACTGCCGATCCAATGGGATCGAGCGTCAGAAGTCCTGTCATTTTGGGTTACTCTGTTCGGAGCAGGGCTACCAGACAGTTCGCCCTTGGCCTGGACCCTTGTCCTTCACCCCCCACCGTAGAGTGAGTGACCTGCGTGAAAGGTTACTAACGTGACAGGTGGGCCAAGGTGACAAGTGGGCCGGTGGACCACAGCCCGCGGAATTGCCCAGTGGAGTCGCTTCAACCATAATCTTCGGAGAGTTCTCGAAAGGGTCTCGGCACATCCGCAGGAACCAGTTTGTGCTTGAGGAAATAAATGGGCGCCTGGACCACGATGGGGTGCTTGCTATTGTACAGGGATTATTTAAGTCGACCCCACGCCGCGATAAAACACTTAAAGCTTGATCCCCTCATCGGCTTGATTCTTCGACTTGCACAACCCCTTCACTGCTGACATTTCCTTATTTGAACCAAGCTGCCCCTTGCTTTGACATTCTTGACGTACTTTGCCACGACGACTTCCAAAACATGGCTATGGACGCGTTGAAAAACCTCGTCAACAACGTTCCAGACTGGCTGAAACGTCTCGACGACCTCAGTGGCCAGATCGACCGACGACAGGCCGAGCTGGCCGCCGTTGCTGCGGCAGAGGGCAAGAACTTACAAACAAAGTCCCTTCGAAACAAGGGATCGACCGAGTCACTCAAGCCAAAAGATGACCCTCCGGTAGTCCATGCCGAGGCCATGGCCGGCGAAGATATCCCTGAGGATGTTCCGGCCAAGACGGACCAAACCCCCAACGACACACCGAAAACACACACACCGAGCCCCGATTCTATCATGCAACAGCAAGAGGTAATCAAGGCAGCGCGTGCGCGAGCCAGGGCCCAGGTCAAGAAGAAGCCCAAGTCACCATCCATGATGTCGACCGAAGATGCTCCCGCAGCATATCGAACGCGCAGCATGATCATCGTCTTCTACGACAGCTATGTCCAGGGTTTCTTTGATGATCTAGTAAGATTCGTCTCCTCGAGTCGAAACTTGATGCGCAAGGCCAAGATGGCCGCAAGAGTTGCCCAGATCAAAAAGCTGGCTGAGCAGGATGTTTCCGAGAATGGCAGCAACGGCGATAACGACCTCCCCTCATTGCGATATATGAGCAGCAGACGATTTGGCCCCATGTCAATCTCCCGGCCCGGTGCCAGCGACCAGCCCCCAGATGTATACGACAACCTGGATAAGGGCCTCGAATTCGTACAGAGTATGTGCGAGCACGGTGCGCATCAGTTCCTCCGCGACGGAGACTGCAACGATGAGATCTCCAAGGTGCAGAAGCGACTTGCCGAGGTCCTTGAGATGGCCAGCAAGGAGATGGAGCGCATACAACGCGAAGAGCCTGAACTGGCCAAGGAGACGGGTGAGATGGGAAAGATTCGCTCACGACGGCCCATCAGCATGCGCCGCGATATGTCTGTCGGCCTTAAGGAAGGCAGTCCGACACCTACAAAGGAGAGGAACAAGCTGGAGCCCGCCAACGAGGAGTCCACAGACATTGAACCTGCTGAGCCGACCGGAATGGACCTATCAGCGCCTCTAGCGGTAGATCCAGATATCATGGAAGCTGACGAGGGCATTGACATTGACGAGATTCCCAAGCTGCAGTATCGATCAACCCGGGCGATGCGGAGCCGTGGTCCATAGACAGGTCGCCGTAGCCGCGTGCCAGAGTGGCAGTCCTCCAGGTTTAGGGGGCAGTCCGTCTGATCGCAACACCAACGCGGTCATCACATTGTGTTTTTTATTTTCTTTATGACTACCTGTACTTATATACAAGCTAGTTTTAGTATGAACTTTTCGTCATTCAAGCGGTTTGATCGAAGCAATTCGTATGTCCATGGTTCCTGACGTGTCGTGCGTGAATGCTGTAACACAAGCCGGTGACGAGGACAATGTACGCAGACATCAGCATCTAGGCTACAAAACGATATGAAAAGCAGCCCGAAAAGCTAAAAAAAAGAAAAGAAAAGAAAAAATGCGCATGGATCATCAAGGGTATGCTAGGAGAAGAAGGCTGTGATTCAGGTTACGTTTGGCGATTCTTCAATTAAGGTGCGATTCAATATCCACATTGACGGATCTTCTAGATACAATCCAAAGTGCCACAATTTGTGCTCTCTCCGCCAGTCTCCCGCGACTATATAAAGCTTGGAAATTGCCTCAAGTCAGTTGGCAGGATCTCAACTAAACTGGGACGGATTTGTCGTATTGAGAGCGAGCCAAGTCCAGCAATGCATGAGCAGCCTCATCTCTTGCAGGTGCAGTGCATGGCGCTTGCTGTAACATGCCGTAACCTCCTCCACCTTGTGGTGGCAATACCTCCATGGGAGGCGTCATGGGAATTCCATTACTAGGATATAGGGGACCGTGGGATCGACGATGTTCCGTCGGTGGCTGGCCTGTCGAAGGATATGAGCTGCTTATCAGGAGCATGAGGTCTTGCAGCTCAGCAACTAAGCTGCGTGTCGGTGGTGTCTGCGTCAAGTGATTCACAAGATTGAGCACCTCCAAGCAATGGTACCGTTCCCGCTTCAACTCTTCGATTTCGGCTTCCATCGTCATTGTTTCCTCACGCTTCTGTTCCAACTCTTCGATCTGGAGTCTCATCTTCTCCCTTTCCTCCCGAAGCTCCTTTAACTGAGCCTCAATCTCTTGGTATTTGACCTCCTTGTTCTTCCGATGCTTTTCTGAAGCCACCGCGTTTCGTTTGCGCTTCTCACCCCTCTTTTTGGATGCTTGAGAGTAGTCAACCTGGACAGGGATTGGAATATCGCACCCAGGAAGGGTCATGAATGCTTGTTGACCGTGCGCACCGAATAAGGGTTCTGCAGGCCGTGGAAAACTAGGCGGAAAATGTTGACTGGTAGGTACGTTATTGGGGCCAAGTATTTGCTGTGCCGCTAAGGGGAGTTGCGCGCCGAGTGCACTGTTTCCGGCTAAAGTGTGAGGAGGAGCCTGAGCACCTGGAAGAGAGATGGGAGCGTTGCCTAGTGTTTTCGGAACGAGCTCGGAGTATAAGGGTTGTACGGCGCCATGTATGATACCTTTTATAGGTATTTTTATTGAAGACTGGGAACCGTTCAGACGCTGACTCGGAGCGTCGCCGCAAGCAAGTGCTCCGGTTCGCGACATCGATAGATTATTTGGTTGAGCCCCTTGTGTTGAAGCGTGAAAATGATTCTCAGAGGGGGGCAGCGTCGGCAGCGAGTAGTTTGTCGTACCAGCAAAGTTTGCCATGCAATACTCGGAACTCTGGTAGTTGGCCATGTTGCTGGATGGATCGGTTGTGTATGTCAATTGCCGTTTGACCCATGACTACCATGAAGGGCGCCATTGTATTTGTAGACCAACAAACATCCATCGTCTGAATACCCACCACACGACAGTGGCCTGTCTAGCGCTCTCGCGCGATAACCCGTTTTCGCGATGGCCTCTATTGACAGGATCCCTGTCGCCCGCCATACCCGGTCGAACAGTGTAGTCGTCTGTCGCGTCCACGCCAAGGTACCGCTCCACTCTTTTGACCACCAAAAAGCAAGCGATCAATCAAGACAGCCACAGCTACATTAGCGCGCTCGGGATTGTCGAGCCGTACTTTTCTCGTACTCATCTCCAGCGATCCCACCATGTTCTCTCCCCCTGACACAGTGCCTGCATTTGACGCTTGGTGATCCACGATCCGGCCCCTAGCGTGGGACTGCTTAGGTCGATGAAAGGGTCCTCTGTCACGACTTGTCTCCTCAATCCCATCTGACCCCACTTTTAGCGCTGCGGTTCGCAAAACCAGGTCATCACCGGCATGGAGAGCAACCTTAATGACAATAGCCCCGCGCGTAATCACCACGTCCGTAATTGGCCTTTCCTCGGCAACATGCTTGTATTGTTGGCAATCGCCTCTCCGACCTGGTCGCCCTTGTCTGCTTTCTTGTACGTCCTCATCAGACCAAAGTTTCGATCGTGGCTGTGACTGTGACCCAACGACCTAGCGTGGTCGAGCCAGAGAAGGTACTCCCACACGTAGACAAAGGCAGTGACACGGCAAGCAGCAACCCGCTACTCTGAGGCTGCAGGGGCGTTTCCATGCACCATCTCGGACCCTCCATGCCTCGCCCGTTTCTGTAGGCCCTCGTCTCGTTGGCAACTCATCTGTCTTCCACGAGAATCCCTCTCATTCTAGTTCACCAAATGTTCCAGTGAAATTCACGTGATGGATCATGCAAGTAAACCACCATGCTGACGTAGATCACGGACCAGCATCGCAAAGTGCACAATCATCGAGATCAGCCTGGCGTTCGTTGGCGAAGGTCACGGAACTGAGCCTAGCTCTGTAGGGTTAGTGGTAGTTATGACTGTAGCCCTCATGATGTGATAACGGGGATCGCGTCCAACATCAGTCCAAAGACTTGCTTGGCCAGTGTTGTCAGGGCAGACTAATCAGGCGCTAGCCCGTGTCCGAAACTGGGCCCAACACGCGACGATGGCTCCGATGCTGTTGATTCAAGGCTAGTTAGTTTATTAGGCTAAGGTGATGTCGAAAGAACAGGCTAATCGAGTGGGTGACGGATCGCGTTGAGCTCGCTAGCGTTGTTCTTCCCCGCCTCACCGGACGCCTCACAATAATGTTGCGTCAAACCTGCGGCGTTTGCATGGTGTCTTGCTTATGGAAACGGTACGGGAAAGGACTGACAGAGGCGGCTCATAGCTCATCGCTTTCGATTGACGATCAATCGTGTTGACTTAATGCTGTTGGTGTCAATCTGTCGGCGTCCACCTGTTGGCGTCCGATTCCCCACCTTGGCCCCTAAACTTGGCGGTCAATGCATGCACAACACGCACCGCACAAGATGACGACCTCCCAAGTTCAGCTACAAGCATAGCAGCATGTATTCTCGATACGTCGCGGTCTTTCTGAATATACCTTCGTTCGCCGTTGGATAGAGACACACCCGCAGCGGGGCTGTCGCATGCGGCATGCCTGAGTTTTATGTCGCTAGAGCATTCCGACCACGCACACTCTGTGATGTGCCTTGGGCTAGTGACTGATGGCTAGGCTAGCCGGTGCAGGGGCCATTGGTAGCTCCGCATGGGGCTGTTCTACTCCACTATGGATTTCGGTTCCGGCCCCGATGAATATACGCTCAACGGTATCAGTGTATATTTTTGACAGTCTCCATGATGAGGCTGCGAGTATCGCCGAACAGCCTGTTTATTCGCTCTCTGTAGACGGAAGACTCTGAAGTATCTGGCTGGTCGAGTCATAGGTTTGCTTCGTCGCATCTGGCCAGCGTTTAATGTTTCTGAACTAGTACGAAATTTTTGTTGACATCAAATTGCAATCTTGAATAGCGAACACTGATAAGCCGGCGTAATTTGATTCTTTCATCATCTGACAGTCCAAGGAGCCCATTATATTAACAGAACTTGACCATCGGCAAGCTTCAGAAACGGAAGAGTGACGAGTCTTTTGATGGCGACTGCCTGCAATAACCGCAATGGTCTAGGTATTGGGGATTCGATGCCTTTAGATGGCGTATTTGGTGCCTCACCAATTGCGCCTTTCCCGGCTCGTTAGTCGCCCTTATGGAGAGCATTTTGCAATAGAGATGGACTGAATTGGTTATATCGTCCTCCATTGCGATATCGTCGATGTCTTGCCCTTCTCCGAGCCCTAGCTTCTCTACCATCGGCTGTAGGATCTCGGTCTCGCCGACGCTGACGATGAGACTTTCCATCTCGTACCAGTCGTTATACTAGTTGTCGGGCTTGATCGAAAGTCTCATGGTCGTCGCGGACGGCGAAGTCATTGTGGTCAGTCGTGGATGAGGGAGTCGAGATTGAAGTGTGGATGCAAGGTTGAAGTTGACGGCAAGGATCTGAGGAAGAAGGCAGCCTTTTTGTCGTTTTTTTGATGGGAAGATGGGTGGCCTCTTCAGATGCAAGTGCCATCTTGCGTTGAAGAATCATAATCTTCGGTGTTATATAGTAGCATTGGGTCTGTTGAGATGCTATCGTTGTGTAAAAACTATGTTCTTTGGTGTAGCTGCTGACGTCTCTATCTGCGGTAGAAAAAAACAAAATTTAAAAAAAGAAAGAAAAAAAAAGAAGCTTGACGAAAAATATTAAAAGAAAAAGAAACCTAAAGTCTAGACTAGGTATTGGCCGCAGGACTGTATTCAAACCTCGTATCAACTTTTGAGACCATTGTGAAATCGTCCCCGCGTGTTAAATGAAGACCTGCATAGCGATACTCGCTTCACCCCATTACTTAGAATTGTTGCCGGCTGCGTTTCCTTTTCTTAGTCTTCCTCTTCGGTGGGACGGCATCTCCCGACGCAAACCTCTCTATCGCCTTCAGTTTCATTGCATCTATCTCCGAGTCCGTGAGCCCAAAGTCCTTTCTCTTGACAGTCAATTTCTTTGAATCCGTTGCTGAAAACGCTTCGACACGGATTTCAGCTTCGATCGTCACTGTGATCTTTACCTTGAGTTCTTCTCCAGCCGATGCTGCAATACAAAACACACCGAGCGAGTTGTTCTTCGAGGACTTGGCGTGTTCACCCTCGAATAAATGGATCTCAGTCTCTTTATCATCAACGGCGGTGAAGGTGCAGGTGCGGCTAGTAGGAAGCGGAGTGTTTCGTTCCACCACGACCCTCATGATGTCATCCTTTCCTTTGTCTCTGCGTTGCGTGTTGATGCCTATGCTTCGGCTTGTGACATCTGTTACAAGGATGCCGTCGGTCTCTGACTTGATTGCAGCACCTTCGGCAACCACTTCGCTCGCTGGGCGCCGAAGAAGAAATGTGTGGTCCTTGAGGAGTTCTTTAAGGCAGCTCTCGAGATCCTTTTGAAGGGAAGCACCTCCAGCGAGCAGTACGCCTGCTAGGGTCTCCTTTGCAAAAGCTTCCATGGCCACCTTCTTGACCCTGTTAACATATGTATCGATAGCCTTTCTATATGCGGCTTTGGTGACGGTGTACAACTGGCCTCTCGCTTGGATCTGAATCGGATCGTCGTCTCTCTTCTTAGCCTCTTCGCATAAACCCAGAAGCTCGTTGTAAGGGATGCCGTCAACTTTCTTCTCAAATAATCTGGCCAAGGCGTGGAGGGAGTCGTTTCCTCCGAGCGCATTATCCCCAGACGTAGCTTCAACAACAAACGTCCTCGACCTGTGGCTGATCGACAGGCTAACTCTGGAGCAGTCAGTTGTTCCCCCACCGACGTCGATAACCAAGAATTTCCCAGCCTCGTCCGACTTCCAAAGTTGGGCCACGGCTACCGCTGTCGGCTCATTCATGAGTTCGAGTGCTTCTGTTGCGATGCCGGCGATGGCGGCGGCATCGCGGGTAGCCTGGCGTTGCGCGTTCGAGAAGTAGGCTGGAACTGTAATCACGTAGCGTTCCACTTGCCCGCCGGTTGCGTCTTCGATGATCTTCTTCGCTCGCATAATAATAAGGGCTACAAGCTCAACCGGGCGTACTTTTTCGTCCCCGACCATGCAATATGGATAGCCCTTGTCGTCCAACTCAAAAGGAAGGTTCCATTTCTTGATATCCGCCTCTAGTTGTCCATCTTCGGAGTTGCGGCCAAGGATGCGTTTGAGGTCGTGGAAAAATTGAACATCGCTAGGATGATTTGTAATGTCATGCTTTCCAACGTAGTACCTGCCGTCTTTGATACTAATTGTTGATGGAAAAATCCGCTCGTTGTAGCCGTAGGTGAGGACACGCGGTCCGGTCGCCTCCATGATGGCGGTACAAGTGAACCCCGTGCCAAGGTCGACGCCCGCCTAGACTGGTTAGCATGTTCTTGATATAGTGAGCGCAGGAAGAGGGATTACCGTGATGGGAGCTTTTCCTGCCATTTCAAAGTCGTCGTCGTTGAGGGTTGCGTACAGCTGCTGCGAGCAATACCGCTTATAAGTAGTACGTCGGAGCTGACATGCCGAAAAATATACACTCGGCTGCATCAGTGTATATTTTTCGGCATCCACTTCTGTACCCACCAGAGCAGCTTAGGCTGAACCCTAAAAGGTGGGGAAATCTCCTACTTGATCCATGTTGTCGGCGGTGGGGAGAGGCCCCGGCACGTGTGCCATCAGCCCCGGCCCTGTCGCCTCGTCAGGCGGATCGATTCGATCACCTCTTTGGCCCACGCCCCACCTGCTAAGCCCTTCGAATTCAAGAGACGTAGTCAACCCCGCGTGCGCCCACGCCCTGGAAACCCGCGTCGCTTTCCACTTCAGTTTTGTCCCCACGCCTGACAACCCGACGCCGACAGTTTATTCGTCACGTATCGACCGCCACCCTGCAAGATGGATACAGAAATCGAAGAATTCAATCTTCAACATGCAGATGTCCTTGATCTCTTCTGTTTGAAGAGCAACCTGACACACAAGGCGGGATGTGATGGGCCGTCGTTAAAGGGGTGGGAGAGTTCCTCTGACCTGTTCGGATTGATCGACAAACGATACAATCACGTCGTTGGCGTTTATGTGCGTAGGAAAGACCAAGAGAACCACATGCTTCTCAACAACACTAGGGAATACCTCAAGCAAGACACAGCGTCGCGGTGGCATGGTCTGCTCACAAGAAGCAAAACTGAGAAAGAACCCAACTGGTCCTGTTGCGACAACCCCGATAATGCCCAGGCGGCGCGGCTTGACCCTACGCCTGCCGGTATCAACCACACACTAGTCGAGGATACGAGAGGCGTTTGTGTGTCGCCGCGCAATTCTTACAAACACAAAGAGATTGCCACCGCGCCTGCTATCCTAGATACCAATGGCGAGGCGAACGCCTCGTATGCTTCCGAGTTTCCGGCAGACGATGGTCTCAAAAATAGACGCCTAATCTGCCGCTGTAACTCTACGAATCAGTTTGAAACACTCCGGAAACTCATCTACCATGGAAAATATTGTCCTTATGTCTCTCAGTCGGCGCGGGCCAAAGCCTTGAAGTTAGTGAGTGCATGTGCTTACCTTTGCGGGTACAAAAGCACCAACTACACGGCCCATGAGAAATGCCCCCACTACCTATGCTCTTGTGGAATTATCGCTACAGCTAAGACTTTGCCCAAAAAATGTCAATGCGGAGAACGCGAGCGTGTTCCATATATCATCGATCCTATTAAATATTTTCTCGATCCGCTCGAGGAGCCCTCGCATCAAAACCCGGATGAAAACCTGGATGAAAACCTTCGTGCAGCGCTCGGCGGTGTTTCGCCGTGTAACGCCCGGTTGCTGAAACTTATGGATGACAGTACACTGGCTGCCATGATTCGCAGTGCTCTAGGAGATTGCCGGGTTTCGACAGAGCCGAGCCTCGAGACCTGCGGTGACAAAGGTGAGCCCCCAGCGTTAAAGGCCTATAACGTTACTTAACTTTGATGCCGCAGGTATGAGGGCCGCAAGTGGCCACGTCGAGTCGGTATATTCGTCGCCGATACCGATCGACGGTCAGGCATCAGAGGAAGGACAACTGGGCTTGCCCTCGTCGATGGGCGAGGAGCAGCCACCGGATAAGGGCCATCTATCAACAACAGAGCCGGACCTTCGTGGAGTTGTACATACACTTGGTCGCATGTCTGGCATCCCTAAAACTCCTGGTCCTGCTTCGGCCCTGCCAGCGCGTCTGGTTGCGCACCCGGTACCATACCCGTACGTGACGCCAAAAGATATCGACTTGGATAACCCTTATCGACCGTCTACTCCCCTTAGCGATTTTTCGGATAAGCGGGCGACGCTGTGCGAGACGGCAAGCACACTCGACAACCCCGCTGGATCTAAGAATCTCCTTAGGTCTAACGGTGAACTCTCAGAGCTACTCTCATCCCAGCGTGATGCCTCGACGACCTTTCCGGGTCCTTCACCCAATACAACCAGCCTCAACGCGTCTCCGGATTCCAATTGGCACAACCTCACCATTACGGTAGCTAGGTCGACGGAAGATGGCGGTTTCGGAGCTGCTCCTGCTACTTCGGCGCCTTCCGTCATAGGTTCGGCCACTATTAACAAACGCAAGAGCACAAGTCGCGATGGACATACGCAAGGTAAGTCGTGTAGCCTTACTTGTGTGCGAATACTTGACGGACTGACGGATTGCACAGGAGAACCGTCAAAGAAACATCAATGCTACTTGACTAGCAGCTTAGCCTCTACCAGTAAACCCAGCCCTGAAAACGTACCAACTCTAACTCCAACAACGATATCCATTGGTTCATGGTTAAATGACCAGATCATTCGATCCCCCATACCTGAAGCCCCTACCAGCCTGCGGAACGGTAAAATGAGTCCGGAGTATTGCCCGTCCGAGCATGTGGAAATGGTGTTGAGAAATGTGGAAGGCGACTCGCCTAATACTTTCAGTGACGGCATAACGGATGACCCCTTCATCGAGGAGGAACCCAAAACTCCTAGTAGTGAAAGGCCGAGCACCTATACCTCCTTGGTCGATCCACGATACTCTGGAGCAGTCCCATTCCCTGACAACAGCTTTGTTTTCGGGCTCGATCGTGGAGGCCGGAGGTTTTTCTCAATCCCGCATTCACCGTCTCCACCCCAGTCTCTATTGGTTTTCGATAATTTGCTCCATGATATCCAAGCATATTTCGAGCAGTCTTGCCAAAATATGAACTTCGACCACGAGGAAAACCTTCTCACTCCAACTGGCGACAAGTTAGAGAATACCCTATGCAGCGATTTCGATTCGTACTGCTTTACCGCTACCATGCTCTATGGGAAGGGACTGACCAACGAGTTTGCCTGCGCAATCTCCAAAGCCTCTGCTTGTTTAAAGCAAATACTTCAGGCCGAGCATCCTCGAACTCTAGCCTGCTTTCTCGAAGTGTTCATCCACCTCATACAAAGCGGGCACCTTGGAACAGCCCGCTACCTCTGCGGCTACATTAAAGAAATTGCCGCAGAAGCCACCCGGACGAAGGGTCCTTGGAGCCAAATAAATAAGCTACTTGGTCAACTAAATGTAGACTCTGTTGAGGGCATGGCGCAAATTTGGAAATGCATTACTGACATCCTTGATCGCGAACTTGGACCATCCCACCGACTCGCTGTGTCTGTTCGTCTCGATTACATGAAGCGCGTGATTACAGATCCTCGAGAAGAAGAGCAGCTTCTTCGCGAACTCGTTACTCAGCTCGGAGACGACCCTAAACCCACAACCCCGCGGGTGATGCTCAACCTAGCACATAACTTGAACAGGCAGGGACGCCATGACGAAGCGAAGGACATAGCATCAAAAGTCTCCAATCTACTCCAAAAAGATGGGATGTACACTTCGAGAGTCGTCGAAAGGATAGAATGTTTGAAGATCATTTCTCGCAGTCAGTACAGCCAGAAAAAGACCGTCGCAGCAGAGAAGACCATGCTACAGGCGATAGACATGATTGTAGAGGAGAGGGGAGTACAACACCCTTGGGTTACCGAGTTTAAGAACGTTCTAGAGAGATGGCTTCGACTTTGGGGTCGAGAGGAGCACGCCAATACACTACAGAGAGAAATTCAAGAGTCTATAGGGGAGGGAGGTGAAATAGATGAGGAATTTGATTAGATATAACGCTTGATTAACCGAGATAGAGTCGAAAAAAAACCTTGAAATATATAGACCCCACTAGTGAGGAACAACCACCACTCCACCTTCCACAAGCACCAGCTTATCAACCTTATCCATATTATATTCAACCCTCCGCCATGTCTCCAAAGTGCCAGTAGTCGTTTTGACTTCCAAAACCCGTATTCCTCGATGATATCGGTCGTCGTCATACGAACAATACGCCCCGAACCCACTGCAACCTCCATAGCAGAGCCAAGGGCCAGACGGAGGGGTTGCGTCGTCAGCTTTCTGTAACCTACCGCACCAGCTATTCACGTGATCGTGCCCGACACAAAATGCTGATACGCCCTGTTTCTCCATGGCGTCGTAAAGACCGGAGTTGAATTTAGGTCCTTCAGGCGGTTCCCCTTGGTGGCCGCTGAATGTTTTAAGACGGGTGTCAGTGAACTCGGGAATAGGGATATGCTGGAAAACCATAGATATATTAGAGTAGTCGTCGTTGCCGCTGTTCACGCACGCCTCTCGCTGCGCTTGTGAAGTATCGGTGAACCAGTCGATTTGGCTTTGCTTGATATGGTCATAGCCACCATCTGGGATTCCACCATGCGAATCCAGGAAATACAAAGTGAATAGCGGGAACTGTGAAGGTTTAGGAGCCAGGACCTCAATGTGGAAGTTGCCTATGCCATCAACATGCTCTGGACCTGAGTCGCAGAAGCTCAACGGCAAGTTTTGAAGTATGGACATCTGATCTTCGCCTGCAATCCAGTCAGCACAAGTGAACAGCTATCATTCCTCAAGGCCCAGTTTATCAAGGAATGTACAACTATCTTGGAGAGCAGGCAGTCTACACCGTTTGAGAACCTACGTGATAATGCATGGCGACCCTCGCTATCATGATTGCCAAAGACGGCAGTGAATCTGATTCCACGCTCAATGACAGGAGCAACCACCTTGAAGAGGGCAGATTGGCTGTCGAGGACGTCGTGGTGCAATTGATCTCCAGTGAAAACCACAAGGTCTGGTTTTTCCTCATCCAAGACCTTTCCAATGAAGTTAACTGTCAGTGGGTCAGCCACGCTATCTTGCAGGCGTGACCCAGAGGCATCAATAGCATCGTTGCATTCTCCGACACCAGTGACCATGTGCGTGTCAGAGATCTGGACAATCTTGAATGTGCCATCCTTCCTGACTCTTAAAGCTTCCGGAGCATCTGGTCCCGACTCGGCACCGTGGAGTACAGTAAGTTTTACAACCGGAATCTTTAGCTGGTCAGGAAGTTGGAGCCATGACCGCGTGAGAGTCCATTGTGGTCGTGGGTCAACGGCATCTGTACCAAAGAGAACATCCACCTTTGTCACAGGCTGTTCAGTCACGTCTGAGGACTTGCCTCTTAGCAACCAGATTCCATAATGTCGACTCTCCCATGAAAGACCGGAGCCAGGGTCGGAAGGTCGTTCGCCGACACTGATGTCCATAACCAGCATGTCCTCAGATGCAAGATCTTGCCTGCTCGCTAGCGCGATGTACAGCCATGCGCGTTGCTGAGATTGATCTAGGTAGAGCTCTTTATCTATGCGGTGCCATTTTTTCGTGTCCAGTTCGCGGGGGGAGGGGGAAACTGTCCAATGAGAAAACCATACGATCAGGTCCGTGACAACCGTTTGAGGACCAACGACCGTGGTATGGGAGGTGGACGATGTCGCCATTTGGAAACGCTTTTCCTGAAGGGCGGTCAGGATTTGGGCGGATAGGAGGATTCGGATGCTGGCATTGACATTGAGGCAGGGAGAGTTGAGAAGCGGAACAAGACTAGAGACAGCAAAACAGCGAAACAAGGATCGCAAAAATAGGGCTGGGGCAAATGTAAAAATGAGATGCTGGCGGCCGCGGGGTTAGAAGCCTAAATGCGGCTAAGAAAGCTGAGCTACTTATGTAATTAAGCAGATGTTAAGGGCCGTCCACATCTCCGCTAACGAATATGCTAACAGGGGCAGTAGGACATCATACTTAAGCATGCAGAGCGTCGTTTGGACCGACGAACTTGATTGGGGAGACATAAACAGGCGCTAGCGTAGCATAGGGCAGCAGATGGATCAATTAACCTAGGGTAACAATCAAAGTATCGCGTCGGCCCATTGGCATCGGCTAGCTTTGGCGTCTTGGCAGAGTTGGTGAAGCTGCTTCTCCATCACTTGGCCGATGTCTAGGTTAGTTAAATACTTCGAACAAGTGTTGAACCAACTCTGAAACAAACTCATTATCAACTCTTTGTTAAAGGCATTATACGCTAGAGTTAGATCTGTCATACGAAGGTGTTAAATAAGATCGATCCATAGCAAACGATTGTATACCATCATCAATTTTCTCTAGTTTTATTATTGCTTCTACGCGTGATTGCTTTTTCATCACTTGCCATCGTGTCAGAGCGGGATAGCAGTCAATGAGACGCATTAGAGTGGTCAAGAGTTGGTTTAATGATGGCAAGAGGCTTCGCATTCATTTTCGTCAGGAGTTATGGTTACTCGGTTGACCTGCGCGTAGATGCACAGGGGATTCGACATCGAGAAGAAATGCCCGCGTTTTGTTCTGTTGATGGTGCAAGTAGGAAGTCGTGCCACGGGTGGGGGAAGTTGACGACATGTGATTCGGATTGATTTTTGTCCGTTGGCATTTCGCCATACGACGGTGAAGTTATGCATAACTCGAGGGCAGATATATTGCGTTATACCTCATTGTACAAATTCCAAGCTTGCGCGACTATTCAAACAACAAGCAAGGGGCTAATTATTCATGTTTATCCAACGTCTAGTTAGTGAAGACTTCCGCTACCCTGCTATGTTGTCAATCGCAAGTGTTCGCTTCCTTATCCTACTAAGCAGTTAGTCCGTTTGCGGGATGCAGGTGATGCAATTAACCAGTCTCGGAATCTTGTTGTTGATTGACGTCATCGAACGACATGTATTACTATCTATCTGCTTCATTCCCATCAAGAGTATGGCTTCCACAGTTCAAAAAAAGACACGTATTACGACATCCATTTATCGCCCCTCTCTTTTTGTCCTTTAGGTACTTAGTCTCGTTAGGCGATGGGTTGTTCTGAAGGTGAGTGAATGACATAACACTATTGACGTACCAAAATGGAAAACATCCCTCCAGGTAGTCAACTCCCCTTTTGCAATCTCGTTATTTACCGTTTCACATTCATGTCTACACGAGCAACTATACGACCAAGACATTTCGTAGCCAACACAATAATTCTTGACAAGCATCAAATCCTCCACCATTCTTGATCGCTGGTCCCGGGTCGATCATAGTCGACACGAAAATGCGCTGTAATAAGGTCGCTCAAAGACGTAGTCAACTTCCGATCTGCTCTGCTGGGGATGATACCCGTTCAATGTTCGAGCAAAATGCTACCGACTTCTCGTAGTAGATCTGGCAGCCGAGTGCAACTTTTGGCGATGCCATGGATGCCATGACAACAACCTTCCCACGCGCCTGGCGATAGCCTGATCGAGACGACGTCAGACATGCGTCAGGGTTACCCAGCCGAGCGCGACAGACAAAGCAGAAGCTGTGCAGCATCCACGGCAAGTCGTGTATATAATTCATCCTTCCCTCGTCACATCCGCGCCCCAAAGACCCTTCCGCCAGCAACGAAGCTGACGAGACCGACTAGGCACGCCGCTTCGCCCTCGGACGGCCGAAATCAGTATCCTGGGCATCAGCTTGAGTGTCAGCCGCACGTTCCTGCATCCTGAACCTGCCCTCGTCCTCGGATTTGAGCTCCTCGAGTGAGCTTGACGACAACGGGCGTTTCTTCACTTGTCGAGTCGACCGAGCGCCCTTGGCAACTATGGATTCTCGAGCCTCTTGCAACTGTCCGGCCGTGTTTACAAACTCGCAGATCCGAGCAAATGAAATTGACAGCGAGATAGAGGGACAGTCTTCGGATAGTTGGTCTGGGGCAAAATCACTGAGGTTGAGGGTTAAGTAGCGGTCAGCGTTCAGAGGCTGTCCGTCAGCTGTCCGGAAGGGCTACATAGGTTAGCCTGGATACATCTGTTCATATTGATTTGAGGTCGCACCTGCGCCACAATTTCTTGCTTGATGACCATTGTGAATATGTTACTACCTGTTTCTGGGATGAATTGGGGTCGCCATAGCGATACAGTGCACTGCTCCTCCCACGCCTCCCCTACTGCCCACTCGCTTTCTCAAATTGGAGGGTCAAGGGTGAAATGTGCGCCAAAAAGGGGATTAGATTGATCGAGTCCTCCCCGATCCTAACGTAGTGCTTGAAGAACATGGAGATCTCTCGATGGAAGAAGATGGCAGAGCTCAGGGGGTCCGATATCGCGAGTCGGACCCTTTTGTACACCTGATCGAGGCTTCTCAAGAATTCCTCGGCTTCACCAGTCTCGTGGTTGCGGTATGCGGCGAGCTTAATCTTGATCGGATTTGTGATATCATTCGGATTGAGTGTGAACCATATTGCGGGGATGCCGTACCGGATTATGAGGGACTTGATCTTCCGCCGCATGGTTAATTGGCTTTCCCTCGACATAGGCTGACGGTAGCCGTACAGCGACAGGCTTCTAAGTAGCCGATTGACGCCTTGGTCTGTGGTCTTCCTAAAGGCCTCCAGTTCGACCCTCGCTCTTTCAAATCTTGACGCCGTCAGTGCCTGTATGGTACGCTCTACCTCGGGGAAATCGCTCCTCCTCACGCTCGCCATGCTCACGCGACGATTTCTGGACCGGACCCCGATATTGAAGACAAGAAAGGCGATTGTGGCGGGCACGTAATAAGGCCATTGAAATAAAACTTCGTCTCTAAGATTTCCGAAGCCGGGGTCGAGTCTCGTGTCCTCGACGGGGTCGACCACCTAAACGATGTTGGGGTAGATTTCTGCACCGAAGTCGGGGTGAATTCCCGCTCCCTTGACGGGCCTGGTTGAGCAAGCAAAACCGGGCTTGGCTGTCGTCCCCAATCTTGGGATGGCGATGGCGACGGCGTTATTAGATTCAAAGAGGTCCGTTGCCATTTGTTATATTCTACTGGCGTTACACGTCCATCCAACGGCTGAGTGCGAAAATCTTCTATTTCCATCTTATCAGGCCTTTGTGGAGGAGGCAATCGGTTCAATGTCTCCTCCGTCCCTGCCCGTTCCGCTTTGTTATCAGCCAGAAGTGCTTCATCATCTCACGCTACTGATTTGCGCATCTTTTTATGGCTCTCCATGGCTCCTACCGTTCTTCTGCACCCCGGCGCTAGAGGATGCGCTCGGCTCTTCACTGTTGGGAATGAACGTCTATCTATAGTGCACCTTCTAGCTACCTACATATAGGAGGCCTACCTGTCTCAAGATACAAAGCTTCGCGATTAAGGCAGGCTACTCGAAAACAAGATCTCAAACTAAGGCCGAAACAGCCAGGATTCCAGGCGTAGAGAGTCAGGTCTGGAAACACATAGGCAGCGAGAATCATAGATGGAGGATGTTGCAATTGTCGGTTTGCAGCCCAGCGAGGGTAAAGGCCTGGCCATTTCTGTGAAGTTGCCAAATGGCTATCCATCTGAGCGGAGCAAGAAGTCCACGAGAAATGTCCTATCTAGGTTTCAGTGTACTTGGATACTGGGGTTCTATGAAAGGCATGTTTACTCTCTTTGGCCCGGAGAAAGAGCCGCATAAGACCTCGATTCTCGCGAGCCTTCTGCCAATGGAATCACACGGACTATATAGTCGAGTGTAACCCCATGTCTTTGCCACGATGCATCGACTCCCTCGCACTCCACTCATACGATCACTAGACCTTTATGCTTAATATTGGCATCCCAGAAGTGATCATCTTCGTGATTACCAACCTATGTTTCCTTGGTGGGCAAGGCTCACTTTCCAGCTGCTGCGTCCGACTTCATCGCATGTGTAGTATAGTTCTGTAACGGATGGATATGGTCATGAGTTTTCCAATCCGCCGGGGGATTTCGCCTAATCGCCTGGCCCGACTTGCACGGATACCTCTTGTCGAGGCTACACTGTACAGCGAGGAGGCTACGGCCATATGCCTGGTGCAAACCGGGACATTCACAAGGCGCACACGGCGACGGTCAAATGCGCTCACGATGGCAGTGAAGCAAGATCTATCAAAGCTTACCAAATCCATCCTCCTATTCCGGAAACTGGATGTGCACGTGGATACGGGCTACAGCTGGACTTTCTCAATCATTGCTGTTTTCCACGGGCCAGACGCCGTCTTGCGGGTCCTCCTCAAGCTTGGGGCTGATCTCCTCGGCATCTTAAGGGGCCTTCTTTACCAACAAGATCTATCGGGCTTCTATTAGGCCCTACATGCTGGGTCCAAAACGCTCAGGGACTCCATCCCTGTTGGCGATATCCTCGACCTCGCGGTGGGCGTCTGTACACAGAGCGTCCCTGTCGTAGGCTCGGAAGGCGGCAGCCTTGCGGACGCTGCTAGACCTGGCGCAGCCCGCCACCCAATTGTCGCTCGGCAACACCTATAGGAGCTTATGGCCACTTCCACGATTCACTCACTCCTGCGAAAGCTTGTGTCAATCGACCGGACGGGTGCTGCCTAAGTATGCGGCACCCCTAGAAATCCTGAATTCTCGCACGTTTGCGGAGGCTCTTGCAAAGCCTCGACCGGCACCACTAGCCGGTATAGGCCCAATGATGATATGATTCACTTAGATTGAAGGGGGTCGAGCAGCCTCTTCGGGACTTGATCAATGCTTGGAAGGGCCATGACGGTGTGTGAAGAGGAGAAGCCCGTCTGGGGGCAGCTTAGAAAAGACCCCAATAAGCAGCAATAGGAGGCATTTCCCAAGCAAGGCCTGCAAGACGTCAGCAACCCCGTTGGGCCGGAAATCAAAGACGGGCTTACGAGGGTAGCCAGCAGGTCACCATGACTGCGAACAAACAGTCCGCCGTTGGAGGCTATGGCGCCGAAGACGTGCACCGTGGCAAGTAGGCCGACAATGAAGCCCGCTGCGACGTAGATCTTAATCTGTAGAAAGAGCAAGAACTAGAAGAGCTCAGTAGCGAAGCTGAGGTAAGGTCCACGGTATAGAGCTTAACGATAGCGAGTGTTCCCGCTCGCAAGTGCACTTCTTCGGCGCTTGACACCCGGATAGTGCTTTTGACATGCCAATGCTGTTTTGTGCTCGACGGGCACTCGGGCAGCCCGTCCTTTCTCCTGCCTCCCCTATTATGGCTGATAAAACGTGGCAGAGAGGTTGGTGGTTCAGCAGAGCGGCTGTCTTTGCAAGAGTTCGCAACAGCTCCTTGATTTCCACGGCGGATGCGGGCACATAGCTTGCCATCAGAGCCTATGGCAGGCGAGGCCTCAAGAAGGTCCTTGCGTCGGACGCTGGCCTTCTGGGGGCCACCTTGGACTCTCAGCCAAAACGGCAGCAAATCAGTGGGCCAATTCCGATACCACCAGGGCCCACAATGTCATATGTGATAAGCTATGATTGTACCTATACCAAGCGTAAGGTGCCTTACACTTTTGGTGTAGCGGTCAATTCAACAGTTATGAGCCCGGAAGGCTTCTAGCCTGTAACTTCCACTGCGACAAATCAAGAAGAAGAAATAACGCCATCAATAACGCCACAAAAACACACCAAGCTTAAGAGTTCGAATACCGGAAATCGGTTGCAAGATCCCGTAGCCCGTGACGAAAAAGAGAAGATCCCTATTGATAGGTCTAACGGCCCTGTGAGCGCCCTGAGACCTAGGGGGTGTGTCAGATGTGATAAGCTATGATTGTACCTATACCAAGCGTAAGGTGCCTTACACTTTTGGTGTAGCGGTCAATTCAACACACAACACCGAAACTTCGCGTGGACCCACATTCAGGCAGTGGCCAAGCAAGTAGGTAGGCAAGCAATGAATCCGTACCCACCAGCCGCCCTCCACACCACCGCAGGACAGGCTCTAGATTGGGGCTGATTGGCGATTGCGAGTACAGCAATGTGATGGGTCACTCGCGGTATGCAGCCATGTCCAAGCTAGCGTCCTTCATCTGGCATTGAGAGTCGGCCAATGTTGCACAGGGGTTCCAAGCCTCCATCCACCATTGCCTTCTTGGCTGCTCTAGCACGTACATACAACCAGGATTGGTTCTGCCGCAGCTGAATGACCACCCCGGTCTGCTTCGTAGCGCCAATTGAGTCTTTGGTCGTTTGCGACAGGTGTGTGTGCTTCTGGGGCGGCGATCCTGATCAAGGTTGGTTGCTGGTGGAGTATCGACTCATATTCAGCGGGCAGACTCGTCCGTACTACGTAGTAGAACATCCCCCCTCTTGGCGACGAGTTTTGGAGGTAGACAATGACAGCGGGCTTGTCTTTGTCAAGCGCAGCTTCGATCGTTGGCCCAGCAACAGGGAAAACAGTAATCAAGCTCACTTTTGTGATGACGAAGCAAAGATGTGAGAAGAGAAGAAATGGCATGGTAATGGCTGGAAGGAGATTCAATACACGGTCGAACTTGGCTTAGAAAGTAGGTTTAGCTATAGCCACCTTCGCCCGTAGTAGAGAGAAGGTGCTTCCGATTGAAAGATCTTGGCTAACCCCAGCAGGCCGCTATGTCGCAGCCAGCAGAGCTACTGGCTTTGAGCCCTGTGAACTGATGATATCAGTATAGCAAGCGAGCTCGTATTGCATTTGCGGCCCATTGCAGAACAGTCCGAGTCCAATTCCAGCCGATCAGCATCTGGGAGACCTTTGAACGCCAGCCGGGCACTATAACTGTGCCTGTGGCTTGCAGAAGCAGTCCCGCGCAGCCAGAGCTTGACCTGCGTTTATTTTTCACCCTGACCCCAACGCCCGTGAGTCGGACAGCACTCCCACAGCCGAAGCGAGGCATAAACGCATCGTATCTGGGCCATGGCGGACCTCAGAGCCAACAAGATCAAGCTGCCTATCTTCTAGATAAAGGGAGAGAAGATAGCATAGTACTCCTTCGACTGGCCACTGGATGGTTTCTGATTGGCTCCAGAGGTCATTGAGGTCGCCGAGAGAACGTACTGGGTGTACTTTGCACTCGAGCATCGGGACCGGGCCTCTGAGCGGGTTGCCAGTAGGCAATTCTGAGCGGATCCGGCCGAGGTCCATGCCGCAAGTGTTGTGTTGAGAGGAGAGTACGATGCGGTTCTCCTGCTAGGCTGCAGCTGTATCCATCACGAAGGCAATTGTGAATTCTTGGGGCCGGGTGGACGTGAGGGGGGCAAGGGGTGTATGTCTTTGTATGGCGATATAGGGAGCAATCGGACGGCGGCGTAATGAGTTGCTAGAACGTGTGTGGTGAGATGCTAAACCATCACCATGCCGATGCTTGCTACCGCTACCAATGTCGAGCCGCCCGAAGTCGTTCAACCCATGGTTCATGGCGACACTGGTGGGGAGAGGGCTGGCTGCTAGGCACCGGAAGCGAAGCAGATGTTCTCGTGCTGGACGAGCCGTGAGCTAGGCTCTCGGGGCAAGAACAATCATCTATAATCGCTGTCGCGGTCTCTTCGCTTGGCAAAATCTCACCTCTCGTTTTAAAATTCTTTATCCTCCCCTAGGTCGCTTTATTCCTTACCATCCCGCACTATGAGTCTTTCAGATCAGCCAGCCAAGGCAGCATCAACAGAGGGAAAAGGGCTCATCATCTGCTCCAGTGGTGCCATAGGTTATGGTGGTTTGGTCTCTGCTTTCGCACTCATGGAGTTTGTCTCGGACAGGCCCAGCGTCAGTGTCATATGAATTATCGAGCCTCGCAAGCTCTTTGCCGGTACTGCCATGCCTAACGAGGAGATAAAAGAGTGCCAGGACCTAATTAGGCTGCACTTTCCGGAGCTTGGGAAACCTTCTAGAATACTGCTCGCCGGCCTATTGAGTAAGTCGCTGCTCGACGAGAGGTCCGATCTCTCAAATGAGGATCGCAACTTGGTCGTAGCCTGGGATTTTATAATATGACTTCATCAACAATATCTTAGCTAGGTCCCCATCCACGTACTCATATACCAAGACAGCCTCGGAAACGACAGCCCAGTGAACCCTAAGGGTTCACGAACAAGAGCCTCTCTTTTGCCGCAACGCAAGAGGGGTTAAGGGTTATGAAAGGATCCTGGATGAATGTCGCAACCTGCGCCTCGGTAGCTGGTATAAGTCGTGTATTTAGCAGGCCGAGAACCTCCCATGCGATCTCGGGGACAGCGTAATGAATTTCAAGCTGGATGAATTGCGTCACGCCACTTCGGAACCCAAGAGTACGCGACTCTTCGGTGATCATCCCTTCAACTAGCGAGGAACCTCCAGAAGAGAGGCGTCGCCGGAAAGGTGGGATGTTACCACCGAGTTGTAAGGCAGACTGACAATGTCCATGACGTCTATGCTAACGAATGTCATAGGGAATCTGCGATCTCAAAGACAACATGCTCCTGGTCCAATATAAGTTGAGCCTGAATATCGATGCGGCACAGGACTGTTTTGGGATATCCTAAGAATTCTTAAAATTCCATAATATCCCAACTCATACGACGCAAAGCATCCTATGGGGACCAACCGGCCTCAAGAAGCTGGGCAGGGATTTGTTAGTCTAGATAATCCTAGACTATACCTACCATGAGGACCCTCTCAACATCGTGCGGAATCGAGAGGCTCTTGAGAATAAGCACGCGGAAAACAGATTCAAAGCACCAGATCTGGCAGCCTTCAGTCTAATGATGGGGCTCATACAGACGGGCGACACGTATCTTAAGCTTGTCAACGATGCCGCCAGGTCATATATTCTCGAGGAGGATCCCAAGGGGGTCTTTGCTTACCGCCGAGAGAGCAGTAATGAGAGAAGAAACGTCATGGACATTTTTGAAGTCAGAGTTAAGCACAAAAAAAAGGCACTTAGCCGACTTCTATATCACCAGATCAATCAAGCAGGCCACATGACCACGAGCTTGGTCGTCAAATTGGCCATCTTTTCCTTTTTTGAGATCGAAGCTTCATCTTGTTGAAATCATGAGGCATACCGTGTTATTGCAAGCTTCGATCGTGCCATGAGTACCATTTCCGCTAGGCTACTCGGAGGCCCCCCAACACGCAATTCTTCGAGCCCTTTGGCAGCCCTTTGACAGAGCGGTATCGTCGCTGCACGGCCAGAGTGCCGAAGGCCCTACAAAGTGAGCTTAATGGCTTTGGCCGATTCTAGCGTCTCCCCACTCTCAAGGGCCGAACGTGACCCCAAGAGTCGGGCTAGAGAGTGCGGAGGAGGTGTTGGTGACAGTGATGGAAGAAAGAAGGAGCCACAACATGCTTGAGAAGAGCAAGGTGGGCACTTGAAAGGGGGCCTCATGCGCAATAGAGACAAACAAAACTAAAAAAAAAAAAATTGCGAATACAGCCATGGAAAACCACAGCTGTCGTTGCGTGCTCGGGGAGCTTGTACCTAGGCGTGTGTTTATCGCTGTGCCAGCTGCCTGTTCATACCTGGGGTCGACTTCCGACTCTATATAAGTATCCCGGCAGCCTGGCTGTCCCATGGACCCCATGAAGCAGATAAAACCATGAGAGTGTTCTATATATCTACGTATTTCTCCAATACGGGCACTGGACCCCAAAGTCGGGTGGATATTTTGGTCTGGTGATCAACGAGCTGGGGATCGATCGTGAGCACATGGAACGTTTGAATCTCAAGGGAATATAGATAATATCTTTCTAAACAAAGTATACACTGTGTCCTACGAGGAAACCAAGTACGCGGCCGCGTGGTTGAGGGGCTGTCCACCAACCCTCCAGCTATCGGCGACCACAACGCCGGCGGCCTCATCTACGGTAGCAGCGGACTCCGAGGCCATCGCCGCCAGCTTGGCTCATCTTTGGACTATCCTAGCATCCTTCGCGAGGCTCCGGCGCACATCAGGCCAAGACTGGGTCTCTGTCGACAGCTGCACAATCTACGATAGACTCTTCCAGCACGGAACCGACGAAGAAATCACAAGCCTCGACTGAGGCAGCACCCAGCACGTCCTCTGGCATGTCCGCCGCCTCCAGCAAGGCGTTACGACAACGGGCTCCTCGTCCGCCCTCGCGACCGATAAAGGATCTACCGAAAGTACGAAAACAGAAGAGAAGAGCAAAGCAACGTCTTCCTCCAGCCCGTCCGCTACAGGCATACCATTGGCGGTTCTATCAGTTAACTTGAAAATAAGCCAAGGGGAAGAGAGAACAACACAGCCATCTAAGATAGGGACGAAAGGAGGCGGGGCGTCGTCAATCACGGTCGCCATAGCTTCAAGCCAAGGCACAGAGACATCATCTAATAGCCTACCAACTAGTTACGCTAACTACGAAAACGGAGCAGACGAGCACTGTACCATCGACAAGCAAGGGGGCGACGACTACGACGACTGACCCGAACAAACAGATCCATCCTCGAGCCTGCCTTAGTGAGGCCCCAAAAGTACAAGCGAGGGGGGCGTAAGCGAGACGGCAAGAGAATGGCGTCATAGCCACTCAGCGTTGTCGATGGGCAATGTAGGCTGCCGCCTGTCGGCATAGGTCTTCACAACAAGGTGTTATACGAGTATTCTGTTAATTAGGGCTTTAGCTGCGACAGGCCGGACCAAGATAGCTTTTTGCCGTCAGGGTAGGTTCGATGGCTCACACGTCTGTCGCGCCCCCCACAAGACTAAAAAACATATGCGATGGCCATTTGGCTTGAAGTTGTACTGTTAGTACTCCTGATTTCTGACTTGGATTTGAATTCAACCAGAAGCCTTTTGCGTCTTTTGATTCGCACTGTATCGCGAGCGATCTAACTAATCTCCTACCTTAACCAGCGTAGCGTGGCATCCAGGGTGGCACACGAGCCAGCAGAGTACGAATCGTCAGAACCGAGCGAGCCTGCTGAGCGCTCTTCCCGAGACTGTTGGTGGCGGTGGCCCGCAGATTTCGCCAAGATGTGAAACAAGGATCGTGCCTTGTCATTTCGTTGTTGGCTCCGCGAATGCTAACGCCACTTGATGCGGGAGGAGCTTCAGAGCAACGCGCGGAAACAACACAATCGTGACACTTGGGGTATGATCTGCAGCTGCTCCTAGCTCACCAGACCATCCAAGCGCAGATTGGCCAAGGCCTTGCTTCCAGCCATTCTCAGCACGCGCTGCAGTTGCCCCATCAGTCCATTCACCGGGTGTACTGGCTGGCTAATAGGGCAGGCTACATGATCACTCGAGACTGCTGTTGGGCCTTGGATACTCTGGCTGCGTCTAGTGCCCCGCGTCCAATGTTTCATCGGCCCCCCCTCACTGGGATGGGCTCTCTGTCAAAGGGCTTAAAGAAGCGGTTGGGGGGTAGGCTTCCGAAAGACTCAATGTTGGGATGGGATCTTTGCTCAAAGGCCTTTACAGGGTGCAGACATACTAGGTATTGTTGGGTGCACCACGGCCGGAGACAACGCCTGCAGAGGTGAGCTGGCTTGCCAGCCAGTGTTCGACCTGGAACACTTACTTAAGCAATCTCATGTCTTCAAGTCTCGTTTCATATGCCTCTCGAGCCTTCTCGATTGTCTATGGGTGGTCAATACTCATGTCAAAGAATTTCTTATTCTTTGTTTATGTCTTCGGGGTACAATGGCTTGTTCCCGACAATCGGCCGCCATTATTATTATCGCCACTGAGCGCTGTAGGCCCCCCTCCACCACTACGATTGCCAATTGCAGCATCCCGGCCCGGCCTTCTGGTGGAAGCCACAATTTCCTGACCACGCAGACATGTGTCGCGCTGCGTGATTACCGCGTATTGGATTGGTGCTAACTATGTCTACGTGCTACCCTTTTTCCATCTCGCCCTTACACTTGACCGACCATGGAGTGATTGAGCGGAGGATTCTGTAGGTATTGGGGGTGGGCCTTCCGGAAAACTCCGACAGGCGACGGGCCTCGGCTAAGGGCCTTCTTGGCACTCGAAGCCTGGTGGGCGAGATGGCGTCGCCAAAGTGCCACGGTGATTCTCTGTCTAGATGGCCTAGTGAATGGCGTAAAAACCACAGGGACGGCTCGTGAGGGCTAAGTAGTTCCATATATATTACTTCTGTCTTTGCTGCAAATTGCCACGCAGCATAATTACACGGCTCTCTCACGTTCAGCTCGTCGCGTTCCTACCAGCGCGTTGGACTGTAAGGTGACTAACTGCAGGCCAGACTGGATAGCCGTCAGTCATGACCTCGTCCGAGTCTCCTCGCTGAGACTCACCAGGCCCGCGGTATTCCATGTCAATGTATATATCGGCATTTGGAGGAACTTCCCTATCTATGACGAGCCCAATCCTAGGTGACTTGCCAGCGTTCTGACCTTTCCATTCCTCCAATCGTCTCTTAGTTTCGTCGACAATCTCTCTGGATTTCCCCCTACACTGGGGTAGGCACATATTGTCGTTCCAGATGGCGCGCGAATTATCCTCTGATTTAGCCGGGTTGGGTCCCAGAACCTTGACAGAACGCTTCCTGAGTGTGTCGATAAAAGACTGGGTGAGCATATCGACAGGCCGGGTAATGACCACGGTTGGTGAGAGTTTTGACAAGCCCACTCGGTCTAGGTAGTCGACGAAGCAGATAGCCAAGATATTCTCGCGACTGCCGTTCCGGAGGCCCTCTACATCCTTTTCTTTGTCGAGTAGTAAACACAACTCGCCGAGGTCTATGTGACCTAAGCCCTTCGGCAATGGGGAGATAAAGCATACGCCAACGACCTCAGAATCTTCGTTGAGCTCGCGCAGTTTCGACTCCAAGGTCTCTCTTACGAGCGTAAACTCGTCACTCTGTGGGCATGTCCACACGTCGCATGTCAGATCAAATCCAGACTGACGCAGCGTTAATGAGGATATTGGAAATAAGACTTGAACATCTCACCTCTGTGATCTCGTCTGTCTTGTACCCTACATGGTGTGATGTATCTCGGGACGGGTCCAAGTTGATCAGAACCAAACATTTCATGGCGGAAGCGCTGTCTCAAGAGGATTAGGCTGAAGAAGTCTGTTGAGAGGGTGAGCGGTTGGGCTTCGGCTACGGTCTGGCGATGGATTTTATTCACGCAAGCTTAGAAATGCCGGACCTAGCCGAAGGGAGGGCACGGGAAGGTACGGAAGCTGTTGAATTGGGTGGGGGTGGTCTGGCTTGGTTCAGTCTCCGCCGAGGCTTAGCCGACAGGCATGTGACCATCTTATGCCAAGTCTGACCGCCCGACAGGATCGCTCAGTCAAAGAGTGATCCTTGTTCCTATTGGTTGATGGTGGGAAGGGGCCTTAGGTAATCACCTGTCACGTGTGGTCAGAGTGTTCTGGCCCGTGACGCATTACGCCCAAATGGCGAAAGATTGGGCTACAACTGCTATTGTAGCAATCATAGTGGTGCTTCAGCTGCCTTGTAGAGCTGTTACAGGAGACCAAGCCGTAACAGTCCGGACTGGGAGGGTAACCTTGAGACACATATAGGTCCTTGTAAGCAGACATGTCTAGATCTGACCCGGCCGTCGGCCAATAAGTGGGTAGGCATATTTGGGCACCAGAAGTAACAAGCAGCCAGGGAACAAGTCTGGGGGAGTGCAGTTCAAGTCGGCAATGCGGGTCACCAATCCTGCTAAGCCCGGTACGCGGTGGCCTCTATACTTCATCTAATCCAGCCATACGGGGTCATCAAATTGTTGGGATCCGTGATCCGCAGAGACTAGCTCTTGCAGCTAAAGTTTTACCCAGTTATCCGCGAGGCTTGGTCTTACAATGCGCGGTCGGATAAATCGAGTGAGTAGTACTGTGCAGAGACACCTCTC
The DNA here is from genome assembly GCA_013266205.1 of Fusarium decemcellulare. NCBI lineage: Eukaryota > Fungi > Ascomycota > Sordariomycetes > Hypocreales > Nectriaceae > Fusarium > Fusarium decemcellulare. The sequence continues at coordinate 41,071 of JAAGWO010000547.1, forward strand.
AGCGACAAAGGTCATTGTGAACAATACTGTGCAAGCCTAATATAAATAGATCTCAACGAGCATTATACCTTACGTTATTAATTACATAGACCTCTGAGTATCTCTTCCGGCACAATGTCAGTATGTGCCTCTTTCACGATCCTTGATTGTTTCTTATGCAGCGAGTACATCTCATCCACCCACTGGTCATTAATGAAAGGAAAGTATACAACTTTAGTCCACTCACGCTGGTTGATTTCGTACAGATGCTCGTCTGCGACAATCTTCCCGGACCCCTCCTCATACTTCAACGCACTGAGAGACAAAAGTGCGGTAAAGCGGGCAAAGCCGGGGGGTTGGTAACAAGCCGAAGCGGCCAACGCGTTCTCCCAGGCCGCGATGGACCGTTGTAAGTGTGTCTTGTTGTCCTCTCCGCCGGGGTACTTGGACCTGTAATAGTGGTAGATGCCCTCGATCGACTCAGTCTGAAATTGAGATGTCTCCCCCAAACTGCTATTCGAACCTTTCCCCCGTTCCCCCCGTTTCCCCCGTTTTTGGAAGAACTCTTGCACTAACGCCAGTTGCCTCTCTGGATCCTTTCCCTCTGCAATTATCCCAAGTCTGTGAAAGACAACGAAGAGCATCAGGACCGGAACCATATTCTTCGCCTCATTGTTGGACGCCTTTTCAAGATCCTGAATTGCCAACTGGAATTTTGATCTCTGGTGCTGGGTGCGGCTCAGCCCGATGATGACGTCGAAGGGGTCCTGAAGGGCGATGTCTAACACCCGGTCTGCCAGTTCCGTCTCTCCCATCCAGCTGAGGTACTTGGCTCGAAGGGTGCGCGTTCGAGCCACACTCAAATCCGTGCAGGTGTTGAGTCTTTGTAGTAGTTGACTGGGGGGGATTCCCGCAAGTTCGAGCCCCCGCATTCGATTCCATGAATCCTGGAGGGTGTTGTTTATGCGCGCCAAGAGCTCGTCAATGGCCTTCATATCAGGGTCTGGTGATGGATATTCCATCTCGTATTTTGCCCGTCGGGAAACGACCATTAAAAATTCCGATAGTGGCTTTCCTTCAAGCATATCGACGAGGGCGTCTCTGGCCTCTTCTGAGGAGGAATAGTGGATGAGTCTGCGCGTTGGGGTTCCGCCAATCGACCAGTCGCAAACAATGGCAATTGGAATTGATCGTACCCTCTTTCCGACTGGATTCTTTGTTCGTATCAGGACGTTGCTCAAGGCGTCCTTAAAATGTTGAATCACCGCGATCGCCTCTTTTATCGACCAGACATCTTTGTCGTCCGTTGCAACTTTAGGTGGCTTGTCTGGGTTTGGTTTAAGCAAATGAGATGTTGATAATGTGCTTAAAAAGTTCCCAAGTCTCGACCCCCCGCAGTAACGGGCCGTGTCTTTCTCGACGTTGTCAAAGGGGACAATGATGCCACTCTTTTTAAATTTTCCAATGGAGATCCCGGTGAGGGTGAGAGGGCCAGACGATTGGGTGTTCTGGGTTTGTGGGGAATCGTGCTGGAGCAAGCGTTGCCTTTTTGGGCTGGGTGCTGCAAGAGTGTCGCTCTTCTCACCGTTGTTCGTCAAGAGCTGCTCCGGGTGATTGCGTCGCTTCATCATCGCGGTTGAGACAGAAGCTCACGGTATCGCGAAACAGAGATAGACGGAGCAGTGTTTGCGCAGAAAAACAGTTGATGGAGACGGCTCATTGCGCAAATTGGGCCCGCACCAGGATCCGCATCCCGATCCTGGCTAGTTCATACCCCTGGAGTGTGACGAGCCGCGGTGTCACCAGGTTGGCAGGGGTTGGCGCCACAGGTCTGTCCGTCCCCCCTCGCTCCGCCTTTCATCTTCGACCCAGGGGGCCGAGTCTAACGAATAGGCCGCAGTTCGGTGAGGGCACGGAATATGAGGCTGGAAGCAGGTACACCGAGGGAGGTATTTAAGGCGGGTCGTCCGAGATGCGACGTAAACTTTTCTCCTGTGGAATCATCGTCAAACCAAAAATGGTCCCCCGTGTGCCAGTCCACGCTTCTATCGATCTTGGATCATCCAGTGTAAGGTCTTCCTTTCTCACAATAAAGAAAGGGTCCGACACACAAGAGAACATACGAGATGTTCATTATTGGTACATAAGCGACGACAATAATGAGCGGGTATTCGACTTCTCCGGCTCGGAGATAACAGACGACTTGAAGTATCTACCGACGGCAGTGGTATTTCCCGGCGATGGGGAAACAAAGTTTTGTATCGGCCACAACCCCACAAAGTCAGAAAGATATTTCGGCCTCAAGGCCGCTCTGGACCCTGATCTGGAGATTGCGGGCGAGGGACAGGTCTTTGCTAATATGTGCCACAAGAAGGGCGTGGATATCGATGAGATTTTGGTCGCGATTTATGCCCGGGCACTAGAGGCTCAATCGAGGACGTGGAATGCGGAAATTGGAGAGGGCAAATGGGAGTTAAGAGTCCTGGTAGTCACGCTACCCGTTAACTGGACGCAGGGCCGACAGAAAGACAGTCGCGTACAGAGGAGGTTACTCGAAGCTCTCGAGCGTGCAGGCTTTGACAAAGAGATCATCCAATTTGAGTCTGAGTCGGAAGCTGCTGCTGCGTATGGCATGCTCCAACCCGACTGGGGCCCTGTCGAAGTGGTAAGCACAATGGCGGCGGGGGTAATTCTGATATACTAACATATAATTAGGGAGTTATGGCCGATATTGGCTCCTTTACCTACGTAAGTATCGCTGATTCCCTGCTGCATGGTCAATTGAATAGCTAAACATATACCTTAGGATATGGTCTCATGCGCTATAGACGGCGAGAATGGGTTTGTTCAGAAGGGCGAGTCTATAGGAGGACGAGGCGGCATGGGCAGCATATGGGACAAGATACTGGAGAAAGTCGACCACGACCCCGCGAAATTCAGAGCTGTGGAACAGGTTGTCTTTATGTTACAGGAATATGAAGACATCGCCCTGTTCGGAAAGGAAACGCTCTACAACAAGGAAGAGGTTGAAAAAATGTTCCGCGATGCATTCGAGCCTGCGCTGGAGGCCATGGCGAACTTGGCCCGAGATACAGGAGCAACCAAAGCTATGATCCTTGGAATGGCAGCCGTCAAAAACAAACTAGTCAGGTCTATGATCCAGGAAGCAGCCGATAGATGCAAAATCCAGGTTGTCTTTATGGACAAGGAGGACCCAAGGTGAGCGGAAGAATTGTCATTATGTTGGGTTCCGTTAAATTAACCTGAGGAGATTCTTTGTTTCTAGGGGCGCGGTGCTTTCCTGGCCGGAGTGGGACGTGATGGAAGTGCTCAAAAGCGTCGATTTTGGCGTGGCCCTCTCCCACAATGATGTCGAGACCCAGGAGGCCACAGACTCGCTCTTGCTAGCAAAAACATATGTCAGTATACCGCGTCTTACTCGCCACCTCGTCTCACAATTGTTCTAAGGGGGCCAGCTTTGACCGCTGTCACAATGGCTTCGAGAGCTTGCCATTCGAGCCCGAGTGCGAAGAATTCATGATTTGGCCGATGTATGGCCGTGGCGACCGAACCATCACCGCAAGTTCAAACCAGGGCGACCAACCCATCCTTAGGTTCAAGCCTGGCAATACCGTCCTTATGGACCCGATCGTATTGTCGATCGGCAAAGGACACGGGGGCGGCGAGGTTCTCTACCGTTTCCATTGGGATAAAGAGAACCCAAATGATTTCAAGCTTGAGATTATCTGCCATCTCGGGCACATAGTGTACCTGCTCCGCGCCAGTAGGGAGCGTTGGAGAATCCTTCTTGATCAAGTCGGCAAGGAGAACGCTCCGGAGCAATCAGCTGAAGATCTGCTCAATTTCATTGGGATGAGGCAAAAATCAAGAAGCAAGCTTACTTGGCTGCGATATAACGGGAGAGCAAAATCGGTACCGAAGAGCCTTCCTCACGGAGACGAGCTCCAGCTATTATGTCGCCCAGCGATACTTGGTGGCTGGACCTCCAAACCTACTCTCAGAATATCCAACGGTTTCTATACCGCCCTGGGGTTGAAGGTTCCGCGCCTACCCCTGGGACGGAAATCACACGTACGTCTGATCCCGAAGAGCAGTACTGGGTTTGACTTGGCTCTCATCGTAGGCCAGCATCTCCTGTACTGGGTGTTAGTTTGGAAGCTTGAGAAAGGAATTTTCAAGGTGCATCACTCATCGCGAAGACTAATATCCCCGTTGGATTCGAGCGATCTGGGGCCTCGATTCCTATATGGACTGACAGCAGAAAAGGTGCTCGCCGTCGACTCGCTAATTGTGAGAGAAGATGACGAGTGGATGGGCGTACTCGAGAACACTGAGGGCCTTGGCAACGCAAGGAATGGTGTGGCACCGAAGAGGAAAGCACCAGGGCTGCTAGAAAGGTCAGGGATTAAGTTTATGAAGGTGACAGCCGACCACAATCGCGGAAGTGGCATGCCTCACTTTACTGACAAGAAAAAATTAGGGATCCCTATCAGCACTTGGTCCCGATAGAGTCACTAGAGTCACTAGACAGAGTGCACGAGCACACCACGGGGACGAGGCAGGCAACAAGGATGCCGTTGACGGGCCCAAGCATGGCGAAGAGGGCCAAGGGACAGTCCGTAGCAATGAAGCTAGCGTTGACAGCGACGACGAGCAGGAACATGATCAAGCAACACCCCCTGGCGACAACACCGGCGACAACACCGGCGACGAGCAGGAACATGATCAAGCAACACCCCCTAGCAGCGGAGCTAGCGAAAACAGCGACAATAATACCGAGCTGGGCTGGGAAGAAGAACTCGTTGGGCACATATAAGGACTATATTGGGAGCAAAAGATATGTAAACATCAGACAGGCTGCCACCAAAGTGGCATCGGTCTCAGCACCGCATTCCTAACCGTTCCATTTACTACCTGTACCCATACGCGCCACGCTGATTTGATTCATTGGATGTTGCTATCCACCGCAAGACAGAGGCTCGGGGCCTTCTGGTCATCTAGTGGACAAGACAGGCATGCTCCTACGGAACCCCTCAGCTCCCTATTGCTGCCTCGGGCAAGTCCTCATGCGAGTCCTGATTCACCCGTAGGACGAGCGAGCTTCCGTACGTCTTCCCTGTGGAACTCGAGGAGAGAGTATGATAATGGAGAAGGTTTTTATGGTCCCCATGAAAGTTAGCACGCATCGCTAGATCATTGGCCATGATCTTCAACTGCCGCATGATCACCATAGCTACATTGAGGGCTCTGAGAGCAATCATCTGAGAATTCTGCAATCACAGGCACAAACTCTCATGGCCGGCCCGTCGAGTTTGGTTGTCAGGTTAACGCTTTGGTGCCTGATATGGGATCGAGAGTAAAGGGATTTCATTATCTTTGCATTTCGTGACGGAAGAAAAATCTAGGAAAATGTATGGAGCGAGTTTCAACAAATCTTTGGTCCCAATTCTGAGCGCACTATACGAAACCTTCGTAGGTGTTATGAACAAGCGAACCAGTACGGTTCGTTTGGAAGGAAAATGGCTGGCTACTATTTGATGACAACAATAGTCTAAAATACCGTCAGGTCGATTTGAACAGGCAACCCAATCCCCCGGGCCTTACAGGAATTATCCAGAGCGAGCGGTGGATTACAGCTGGGTCGATTCTAAGTTGAAGCACAAGGCACAAGGCCCAAGACTGGGGTTTGTCTGAACAACATCGCGAGTCTGAAGCATGATTCTAACAAGTTTATCAGCAACCAAGAGAAAACAACAGTAAAAAGAACGGCAAAGTCAAAGGTACTTTCTATACCAGCTGGGGTCGCCTGGCTTTCACGAGCATGATTATGTTTGCTGACTCTCAGTTCTATCCACTGCAAAGACCACGACCGCTTCCCATGCGAGCTTCGCAATTGCAGGACTAACCGCGAGTTTAATTTGAGACTACGCTGCAACAGGTACGTACAATATAAGCGTGGTGGCTGCGTCTAACAGTGGTTCGCTTCACTAAGCAAGAATGCAGCAAGCCCTCCCGGATCCGGGGCGCGAGATTTGATCACAGGATCTTGATTCAACGTCCCTTCAACCCTGGGCTGTTTGTGTGCTACTTGCGCGCCCAGGAACTAGATGGAAGTTTCTAACCGCAGTTTGAATCACGGTATTCTTTCCGAGCCCCCATGAGGTTGTCTCTCAGAGGCACGATGTCGCAGGGTGATAGGGCTAGAGAAGCCTTGCACCATAGGACACTAGATCGAGGTCTACGTGTGAAAAATCGCAAGTGAGGCTAGCGAGCTCGGTCAATTGACTTGCACTGGCGCTGCCCATCTCTCCGGCCACTGAAGGGGGGAGACGCGCCGGACATACTCAACTATAGCCGAGTCAATCATGTTTACTACGCGTATGCTAGTGTTCGGTAGATGGGGGTGTTTTTGCAAGTTAGTTTGGGCGACTCACTTATCCACCCAGTATCCTCCCGGGTAGCTGGGGCTGGACCAGGTCCTTGTTTGACCTGAGCGCCGACAGCGTGCAGAAGAACTGGGCTCTGTAATACACAAGTGGAAGTATAACTGCCTTCGGGTGGTGTTTTCGTTCGGAGGACGTAACTCCTCAACCATTTTGTTTGCCCCCTTTATGCTTGCGTCGAACACCCACCTGCACGACAAACAAACAATTTCACCGTGTCAGCTCATATCTATGTCCCCTCTCGCCGCCCTCGATGCACCGGCTCCTGACTCAATCCCGTAGCAATATCTATTTAGAAAATGTAATTTACCGAACTCGAGATAGAACATCATGTCACCTAAACGCTCTGTCCGAGGCCCGTGCTGTGTCAACTTTTGCTTCTTACGCCAGAGATTTTGGCCCCGTAATCCCATCAGTCATCATCCGGGATCACTATGACTTCCTTCGTGTTCGGGGCAACAAAATCACCTGGCTCTTGGACGGCAGACCAACTACCACAAGGATTGATGGCGATTCTCTTTGTTTGCATATCCCTCTTCGCAGTCAACTCGTTTCCAACCATGGCAAAATAATCATCAACCCGAAGGCTCATGGGACGAGCATCAAGCCTACAAATTGGACATTCCCACACGTCCACCTCCGAAAGCTCTGCAGTCTCATGGGATAACTCTCCCCTTGTCTGTGGTTTTAGCCGGGTCTGAAGCCACGTCTCCAGATCGAAACATTCAAGGTGCTTGCACTCAGCGCCGCGAACAGGGACATTACACCTGACTGTGCTGAATGGATCTGTAAGCGGGACTGTGAGGGTCCCCCCGATGATGGTGATCTCGTCAGAGTCTGAGGACCGGAGCTGCTGCTGCACACGCTCTACCGTCTCCCTTATCGAAATGTGTCGCGTTCCCTCAACCACTTTCTTCGCAGACTCATAGCTGATCGTTTCAACAACTTCAACGCCAAAGAGATGTTGAAACCCGGAGAGTAGGTTATTCGGATTAGGAGGGAAACTTATCGTCAGTTTGTTTCTCCCCTCGCACAAGAAATCGGTCAGCTCCAATGGCTGGTCTTTGTCCAAGTATTCCCTCCGGCGCAACCTCAGGTCATGCTTATTCAAGTTGAAATGTATAAAGGGGGGCCAGTTTGTGGCATGTAGTATCCAATTTGATTCTTTCACCGTTGCCTCTCCCTTGGGTCTTATGCAGAGGCGTAGACGATATCTGTAGGGGTTTTGGTAGCAGTAGGAGAGGCCTTCTCTCTCGTTTTTTCGTGTCAGCCTTGGCATGTGTTTCTTCGGTACCTCGAAAGACTTAGTCAACCGTTCTGATTGAGGTTCAATGACTACTGGTTCGAGAGCCAGACTTTTGACAACTTGGAAATAGCGAATTGCCTCCCCCCTGGTGCTCTGGGGGTTATTACGTCGAGGGGGGGCATTGGAGTGAGGGAGTGGAGGAGATCCTACTGCTGATGGCAGAGACTGAGGAACTTTCGATGGGGTCTGAAGCGATTGGGTTATGGAAGGCCGACGTTGATTCGTGTGCTGGATGACATGAGAGTGTACCGCACCTGTGTAGACACGGGTTAGTCACTCGACGCTTGGAACAAAAAGGGCTGGGTGGATAACATACTTGGCGCGGCTTGCCGTTGCTGTTGTTGTACCTGCAGTATCACCTCCTGGTACCGGGTTGAAACCTGCAGCCGAGCCTGACGGATCATCTCAGAGGATTCACCGTGCGCAGCAAACCGAACTTCGTTAGCCCGGTCCTTGACATAAACCTGGCCCATAGCAACTGGCAGAGGGCTGTCTTGAATGCCAAGCCACCTGCAGCTTACAATGAAGAGCATGGCCTGTAGACGGCTAGCAGGACAGTGCAGTGTCTCGATCAGCTCCCAAGTGAGCAATGGGTATCTCCGGGCCTTAATGTCCTGTAGAAGGCTATACAAGTGTGATTTGAGATGCTCCAGACATGCGGCAATATCACCGGCTATCGTCGTGCTAGGCAGAAACTTGGTGAGTCTCTCCAGAGGCGCGGGAAAGTTGGCGAACCATTGTAGGTGAGTAGACGACATGGATGCGTTCTCTCCGAAGACGGTCTGCAACATATCGAAAGCAGTATCAACAGTACTAGGATCCACTAGAGGGCGAAGAACGTCGTGTATTGGAGCCTTGTCCAAAGACAAGGCGCAAAGTATCTGATGCAGGGTGATGTAGAAGTAGTCTTCATCTTCGCATGCTTCCATCAAGACTCTGTATCTGGGCCTCTCGACCGCCTCATTTATGAGCCGCTGACTATCGAAGTCTTTTATACGCTCGGCAATCAAATGTTTCCATTTCGAAATTTGGGTCCGATTCTTTATCTCTTGCGGAGTGGATTCTGCTTGACCACGGGCGCATTTGACTTCAACATGTGGGGCGGGTCCAATCGACGTTGCTCCTGAAGGCGCAATTGCAATGGATCGTCCACTGGGTTTCTGATTTGACGGCAAGGTTGTAGTTTGATATGCCGGAGCAGACAAACGGCTCAACAACTCGGTGCGGGGACATTGAGGTGCGAGATTTTGAGAAGAGGCAGCTACACGAGCCGACTGCTTGATTGATGTCCTAATTGATAAAGTCAGAAGGGCTAAACAAGTAAGAATGAGAAGCCGCACCCATGGGCAGCATGCTCATGCCCCCAACGCGCGGGAAGCGGTGGACGCGCTACAGAGGGCACCGTGCAAAGAGACCATTCACGTACCTCATGGCTTTTCCTTGGTTGGTTGGGATGGATCCGTCTTGGGTAGACAAGCCGGCGCCTGGATCGTCTCCAGATCGTCGTCGCTTTCGAGGACCTACACGGACGGCGCTTGGCTCGTTCGGCCCAGAAATTTGGGACATTTGATGAGTTGAGAGAGACTGGGTAGATCCTGGGTAGGCGACGGAGTGTCAGCTTGACAGGAAGCTGTCGTGTAGTAGAGAACGAGAGCGCGTACTAGTTGGAGGGTATATGGACACCGTACTTAGCGTCGCCGTTCGAAGTCGACGGCTGACAGATTGATCGTGATTCGACGGGTAGGTGAATGCTCGAGGCGACAATGGAGGTAAGCGGTATCGATGACTGCGGGACTCAGGAGGTTGACTGAGGCTGGATGGGATTCAAGAACCGAGCCGGGCGCGAAAGCTGGTGGTGAACGAGAAATGAAGGTGCGGTGCGAGGGCGGAGAAACTCTGGAGGACGGAAGCGCGGGCTGTTTTTTAATATAAGCATCTACTTGCGAATTGGAAATGGTAGGCCAAGAAGACAAAGATTCAGGTTGTCTCCACCCTCCCAGTTCATGTCGCCCATCCACCGGCTTATGCAGGCAACAGGGGCGGGGATAACTTCCGAAAGGCATGGTCGCCCAGCCCTGTTTGGTGGGTAACAATAGCTGGGGGGCATACCAGCGACTGCAGGTACCTGCCTGACGGTACCTCGCACGTAGATTATGCAATAGGCGGCGCTATCTATGCGGGGGCTACCTTGCGCCGTCGGGGCACCCGGGAGCGTTGTTGGCCGTTTGGCGTGACGGACCACTTGATTTCTGCCAGGCTGTGACCAACTGCCTTCACGAGGAGGGGGTCAACTGGCAACATTGCACCTTGTCACTCGTGCCCCTTTATTAGTTTCATAAAAACACACCGTGCGAAACTATTCCGTCGGCCGGCACGCGGAGATGTATGCGATATGTGTGTTCACGGACCGATCTAGTCTCGGTGGCAGCCTGGTTATTTCTACTCACCAGGTGTCATGAGTAGAGCCATTTGGCGAGCTACTAGGCTATCGAATTCTAGAACAGCAGCAAAGAAAGGATGATTAAAAAGAAAATTAGAGCAAAACCAAGCAACGGGTATCAATGAGATGGCGACACAGCTAACCACCTTGTTTACTCTGATGAAGCAAGCGACCGCGAGCCCACGGGCCCACATCAACACATCAACTCGACCTGAGAGTATCTGTAGGTTCCACGGGAGAACCCTCATCGCGACATCATCAAGGAGATGCGTCTGAGTTTCGAGCTTCAGGATGAGAGCTCGGATGTGTAGAATGATGTTGCTTTTGGCCTTTTTGGATATTCTGAACATGTCTGAGGATGAATGTCTCGCTTTCAAGTTCGTGCATGGCAATGGGCTGGATCAATCAGTTTCCGCCTTTCTCGAGCTAGAACCTGATGTTTCTGAAGATCGTAGGATCTCTCAGTACCGCGTTTTCAAGCGCCACGATTGCAGTTTGTTAGCTGATCAGCCATTCAAATGTCACTTTGAGGGTATTGTCTTCTCATGGCGACTCTTGCTAACCCTTTCTAGCTGGATGCACGCAGCGCATTTCCAAGCTTGTTCGATCAGGGGTGGAAGTAACACAGCCGGGTCACGGCAATGGTTGTTCCGAAAAGTGTTGGATTCTAGCGTCTTGACGGACTCTCAGTAGCCGGAGGGCTGCATAGTATGCAGGCTATATCAGGACGACCGAGACGATGACCGTAGCTTGACCCCGCAGACCTTGAATTTTTTTGGTTACAACGTAGATAGAAAGGTCAACCAGTGGTGGCTACGATGGAAATTACGGCCTCCTAGGCGGCTGAGCTACTTGCAAGATCAGCACAACTGCTCTCTGGATGCCATTCTGCTTCAGTGAGGGAAACGATGGGGGTCCTGGTATTTGGCTAATCGGCGCCATAGATGATAGACTCTCGCCAATCGAGATTTTTGACGTCAAGTCGTGCTTGATTGGTGGGCAGTGGCCGGAGCTGGGGACTCGACACTGTGTGGAGACGCGTTGCGGTTGCAAGGAGCGAAATTCCCATTGCTTGAACGAGCAAATGGATTTTCTTCCTCCCTTTTTTCCCCTTCAGACATTGTGCCCAGCTACTTCTTCTCAAGCCACACGATGGCCAGAGTGGGGACGAGGCAAATGGATTCTGATATCGCCAAAAATCCGCCGCGCGTCCGGGCAGTGGCAGGCCCGACCTATACTTCGATCAAACGTCAACGATCGAAACAACAACCTTCTAATGGTTTGCCAGGCTTCGATGCACCGGGGGGGGGACGTCTGTACGTTCAACTCCCGGCGCCCGTCGGTTTCAGGACAACATCCCCAGTTATGCCGTTGGCGGTGATGGAACACGAGATGGTTGAACCTACGGACCTCAACTGCGATACGGAACGCCCCACATGCAACGTTGGCGGCAACTCCCCTGGCCTCCGGCGTGAAGCGAAGATGACGCATTCGAACGGGCTGGGGGTCGGGAAAGTCCATAGAATCCCGGGAGGCGGGAAGCCTGGGATATCGTCGGTTACGCAGCAGAACACCAGGAGTCCAATCAAGTCGAATGACCCAGATAATTCGACCGAATTGGCCGAACCCGAGGACACGCAGGACGATGCAGAAGAGCCGAGATACGAGGTTGAGGCGATCATTGGACACGAGAAGAAGGGCGAGTGCGAAGTCGATCTCCGTGTACGATGGGCTGGTTATTCCGAGTCTACACTTGAGGATGAATGCACGTTGCAGGAAGATTGCCCAGACGAGCTTTACGGCTACTGGGACAAACTTGGGGGCCGTGCATTGGCTACAGGAATTCGGGAACTGTTCTACATATTCAAGATCTTGGAATGGGATCCCAAGGAAAATGACTTCAAGGTCCAGTGGGTTGGGTACCCACCTAGCCAGTATACGTGGGAGCCCGCCTGGAACGTACAGCAATCTGCGAGAGAGATGTACACGGAGTTCTTGAAGAACCATTCAGCTACGGGAAAGATTCAAGGGAGAAAGCAAACGAGGATGACCTGAGGATGTGCTACGTGCTGGGTACTTTATTTTGTTTTATCCTTCATGTTCCCTCTGGCTGATACTGCGTCCGCGTAGGGAATAATTATGGGGGGCCTATGGCATCAATTCCGCCAGCTGTGAAGAAGGGGTCGTCGTTTGCAAGCCCCTCCGGTGCGGATTGGTGGTGTATTGAATTGCGTCGTATATGTATCATCGTAATCTTTTGTATTTCAGCTAGATCGTTGTATCGTAACCCCTACCCGTTGACTGTCGCAAAGCGTACTCTGCGCCGATTTGACTCACTCTCATCCAAGCCGCGGCGGGGGTAGAACCGAACCATAAGCTTCGGCTTCCGCCATAACGTGAATAGTTTTGGCTGTTGAAACCAGTCCAGATCCTTATCAACCAATTCCCAGTCGAATAAATACACGATAGTAGCCAGTATTGCTCTCGCCTCAAGGTAGGCCAGGTTGATGCCTAGACAGACACGCGGCCCGACGGAAAACGGGCGGCTGGCCTCCATGCTTCTCCTGGCGCTCCCGTCAATCCAACGCTCCGGATGGAACTCATCCGGGTTAGTGAAGCTGCTGGCGTCTCTGGCCATGACAAAGTTGTGACCCGACACTTCGGTGCCGGACCGGATATAGCGCCCGTCTATTACTGCCCCGGGACACGTCCGCGGCAAGCCGATTGGGACCGGAGGAAACAGACGGACGCGTTGTACTTCATCAGGGGCAATGTAAGTATGCAGCGCGTCCTGACCCACTGGTTAGCACAAGCAGGCTGAAGAATCACGGCCCCATATAGGGCCGCATCTTGCTTTACATGGGATAAGGCATGCTAGAGGCCGAAGGCAACCTGGCTTGGTAGAACAGGGGCTCAGAAGCGAGCCAAAACAGTGACTTGAGTTGCAGTCTGCCCACCCCTACTGCATGCCCACAGCTTCCGTCCTCAAGATGTCGCTTGCCTTGCTTTTGGACGAGTGAGCAGCAGCCCAGGCCTGCCTACGACCATCCACGAAGAGCCTCGTGTCTATAACTTGGGCCGTCCATCCACTGCTCAAATGAGCAGAGTACAAAATAGCACCCACCCATTCGCAAGCATATGCCACAACTTTGGGCTACGTTTCGTTTGTTCCCAGTGGCAATACCTTAACGTACCCCACCACCATTTCGCGCAGACCCCCCTTCCGCGCAAATTGATGATTTACTCACACAACTTCAACATCGTATTTCTCCACGAAATCAACGTAAGTTAACTAGCTATTCCTGGATTGTATTCTCTAGAGTGTTTACAATAATATTGCCGATTTCTTCCGTAGCTTTCTCTGCCTAGGCGCCCGCTTTGCCGCGTTTCTTCTCCTTGGCCGGCTTCTCCTTCTCCTTCATCCCCTGAATCTCTTCTTGCGTAGGAAACTTAGCAATTGTATCGTATTGGACTTTCTTCTTCTTGGTTGACTTCTTTGACTCTTGAGATGCCTCCAAATACTCGCGTTTTGCCTTCCATTTGGCGTTTTCCACCTGTAGTCGCTCGAGTAAGTTGCCTGTTTTCTCGCTGATAGCTTTGGACTTCTTCTGAAAGCTGCTGAGGTCTTTTGACCGCGAATTAAGCTGCCCAGTAAGCTGAGCCTTGTTATTAGGCGTCTCAAGAAGATCCTTTTCCCTAGCTTTCCGCTCGCGAAGTCGTCTTGGGCTGCACGGAGGGGTTTCCGGGTGGGATGGCTCCTCGGTATTAACCAACTTCGAAAGCGGCTTTGCTGGGTCAATGGGCCAGACTCCAGCGCCTAAAAAACCATGCCGGATGTTCTTTCAGTTAGGGCATCATGTAAAGCTTTGTTATAGATCCCAATAAAGCGTTGTTTGAGATGGGAGCTGACGCCGCGAATGGTGCATACCGCTTTGCATAGTGTTCAAAATGGCGCTTGAGCGGGCCGAATCCGGCCACGTCAAGTGGTTGTGTGACATGTGATGAATGAGGGAGTAAGTGAATGCTCTGTACACGATGGAATAAGGCGCAGTATCGGAATCTAGGGCCAATGTGACCGTAGAAGCCATCGATGACCAGAATCCTCCACCGATCTGGCCTTGATGGCTTCGTTTCCTTCAGAAACACATTCTTCAACCATTTCTCACATATACTTCGATTAGCCCAGCTAGTTGAAATGTAGTCGAAGGCCCAGTCCGGGTAGCTTTCTGGAAACCACTGTTCTTGAAGATTGATACCGTAATTTCTCCCCGTTTTCGACTCTGGGAAGAATTTCAGCTTTCTTGGCCTCGCGAGCATTATCTGGAGGACTCATGATGAAAATTTGGCTTCAATTGAATAAGAATTGATGATGTTATGGTGTTAGTTTGGTATGAGTTACTAAGACGCGCGGAAAGGGTGTCTGGCGAAAGGGCAGTGGGGTACGTTGTCCCCGTGCACCACTGCCCCAGGAGGACAACGAGAGCCGCTGAGGGACATCGTTTTAGTACTGCCCACACAAATCAGCAGAAGATGCTGCCCATGACCTACCAAACTGAATAGCGGGGGGTTGCGGCGATGGTGTCCAACCGCAGCTGGGGGGTGTCTGGGGCATTAGAATTTAGAGTTATGCTATCCTGCTACTTTGTCGTAGGAGGTTGGAAACGGGCTGCGCCAAGTCAAGGAAACCATTGACTCGATCACCGTCAGACATCACGATCTGCGGCGTCATCTCCAGCGGCCTCGTACGGAGACCTACATCGATATCGATGCTGTAACGTTGGATCCACCTCTGGTTCGAGTTAATTGAAGCTTCTCGCCTTCAAGATTACCGGTGGCTGCTCACAGTCGGGGCATTTACGATGAAGGACTGCCATGACAGCTCAGGTTTCCAGGTCTGAGGGGATCACTAAGTTGTGACAAGCGAGCTGTGTCATTCGTATAGAACTGCTTATCTGTGTTGGTGTCTGCGAGCAACCAATGGCTACGGTAATGTAAATTTGTGACGGTCTTCACCATGTGTTGCGGGCTTGCCAAAGGCTACCGCTGCGGCTCTGGCGCTTGGCGGGCTGATGCGCGTGGTGCATGACTTTATCATTGCTAGAATGTCGGTCTTATTAAGGAGTTATGCTTTCATTAGTTACTAAAATAATTTGAGGAACGATCATTTACCTAATATCCGATGTATTTCGCCGCCGTATCTCCCGACATCGTCTTCCGATTGCACCTCAGCTTATGGAGATGCTGTGCCATCCTACTTGAGTGATATCTCTTATAATAGCCACTATCTATACTTATGCCTTCTAAGAACGGTTCAACCACAGACATGTTACTCACTTAGGAACAGACCTCTCCGCCTCATTTCCAGGGACATAACGTATGTAGACGATCTCCCTTTATCAGCTGCACAGATTTGGTGCACTTGTCTAGGTTTAAAAGGGTAGAGGAGGATACGAGGACGCGTGATGAAACTACGAGGGCAGCAAGGAGCTCTCTTTGCGGACATTATCACGGTTGACACATCTCTTCAAGCAACCATCTCGACATCAATTCCTCAAGTAGATTGTAAGCAGATCTTGCGCCCCTACGACTAACTCGGGCCCAGCCAGCAGTCATGGAGAGGCAGCGGGCATCTCTTCGCTGGGTTACGCTAAAATCACGGAGGTGGCTCAACTCGTGGACCCTCCTTGTTTGTACCCCGAGCTCATCTATCCAACGGCGCCTGGTTGGGTCCAGTCATTGATGTTTTTCTTCTCTCGTACGAAATGGTTGCTGATATGATCACAGCGCTTCTTCCACTGGTCCTGGTCATCTGGGACATCGAGCTTTTTCAAGCAAAATCCACACCAGAACGGGTTGGTGCATATGCATGAGAATGAACCAGGCTTGCGCATCTTATCCACAAGTTCCTTAAACCCCAACTCGAGACATCCCCTCAGATGCGCCCTAAACTGTTCTAGTGAGTACAGATTAGAGCTGCATTTAGGGCATGTCCACGTAGCCACTTGGAAATGGTACTTAGTCTCGTGGAGTTTCCATTCGTCCTTGCTGCCAAATTCTCTTTTACAACCAAAAGTGCAAGCCCAAGGCCTTGTATGTCGCTTCTTGTGACGACTGGTTGAAATTCTTGTTAAGGAGTGGAAGGCTGGGACTGGGGACCTTGTATGACTTACGACAGTTCGTTAAGACTTGAAAGGCGTCTCCCGCAGCCGTCAAACGTACACACAAGTTCAGGTTTTCTTTCGAGCAGAGCTTGTTCGAGAAGAAAGGTAGGGACTGTTCTCAGAAGCTGCATGATGTGGTCAGAGTTGTTCGAGTCGATCCCAGGGACGATCTGCGGTGGGCCCATATCGGGCGAGACAAGCTCTTGTGGACAGTCATCCGTGGCTCGTAGTCGTTTCTTCGGGGGACGGACGATATCTCGGCTGGAGGCAGAGGGGGGACTGATGGCGGTTAGAACATGTGAGCTACCTAATCCCGAGAACCAAAACTCACATCACCTTGTACTTCTCCAAGTCCTTCACGCTGAGACTGATTCTGTGTATCCGCCATAGGTGTAGCTTGAACTGATCTGATCGGTGCCATTTGCTCTTTGCGATTGATGCACAATTGCCTTCAGAACAATGAAAGTAGGATGCGCTTGGGAACTGGTCTGCGTGGTGAGCGGTCCTATGTCTTAGAAGATCGGACTCCGAAAAGCAATAGTAAGAGCACTCCGGTTCGCCGCAATTCCGAATCCGCCCACGCCGCCTTTTGCGGCCATCTGTATTGGTATTGGGCTCATCGGTGGGCGTGCAATCTTCTGGTTTAGCTAGTTCAAAGTTTTCGGGTCCAATTCCTTCTCCTCTATCGTAGTCGTTCAACTCGCCAGACTCCCCTGAATGGATTGACAAGGGGCACGGAGACGCAGCGTCGGGAGCGCCGCTGAGAGAAATGTCGGAGTCCGATTCTAGGCTGTTGGTGGATAATGCGGACGCAAGATCATCTGGCCCGGTTGATTCATCATCTTCAAGTTTCGTGTCGTCCGCGAATTGGATGCCGTCTTCGTCATTAAGCTTCATTTTGAGATCGTCATTGGTCACCTCTCGCTTTTCACACGTAGAGTATCCAGTTGGAGGGGGAGAGGGCGAGGGTTCGATCTTGACTGGCTGTATGATGGCCGGGCGTTTCGATCAGCCATCGTTATGTTACTTGCTTGGAGAGGATGATTTACCAATGTCTGCCCAGGCTCGCCGGCAAGTGGTTTTATTTCCTCCTTGATACGTATCATAGTAGCGAGGAAACTTGTATGCGTCGTCCTTACGGGTGCTCCAGCGTCTCAACACAGTAGCAACGGGTAATGATCTAGGTTGCGCAAAGAAGACGGGGTTAGAGAAGGTGATCTGTCATGGGAGTTCTGAGTTTGCGCCGTCTTTTATCTTTTTGCCGCCCTCGTAGCCAAGCTCGAGAATCTGCCGAAACTACTTTGGCGAGGAAATTGCTCACTATCGATCCGTCAAGAATGATCGGCGAGGGGGGAAGAAAGACTGGCTGACTGGGTGACTTGAGGCCGTGATAGGGGAAGGACCGTGTCTGACGGGTGTGTGAGAATAGTGACACGAGCCACATGGCTTTTTGTTTCTTTTTAGTAAAAGAGGACAGTAGATCCCTGAGCTACGTTTGATAAGGTCCTTCCCCCTTATTGATGCATGACGCGTGATCCTTAGACCGAGCATTGATGGACGTTAACCCTGGTACTAACACTAACGAAGCGGATGAGAGCCACGTCCTGGTCCATAAAACGATAGCTAGTGAGGCCATGCAGGTACATACTGTGCACCGCAGGCGTCGTGCAGGGCGCAGGGGTCGAAAGTGTTAAGCAGGAACTGACTTATACATACCGATACTTATTATCCCTACTTCTTCCCCTGGATTAATAAGTAACAGCTTGAATCTCGCCACCTATAGCCACCTCCCAGGTTAACATTTTGTTCAATCGTCTTGCACCGAAGAGAGCTCTCAAATTAGCGGGTTTCTACACCTAAGTGGTTGCGAAGAATCCCTACCCTTTCAACATTTTAGACCCTCGCAGGGCATGTGCCATGAAGTACTCTAGACGCGATTGAGGAAGGTGCAATGGGCAACCTTGCGACGCACGTAAGCACTCTCCGCCTTGGTGATCTAGCCCTGTAATGTGAAATACATAACGAGGCGCTTGATAGCACGCCGCTCATCTAGAGTGACCAACCGGCTGACGATCCGCTCCTGACTGCCCCACTCTTGGAGGGATGGGTTGCCTCGGCGCAAGTCGACTAAAGGAGTGCTAGCCGGACAACTGATCTACTCTCCTTGCCCTTCTTGTGAGACAACTGAACAGTAAGTAAACTCAAAATATGATATCCCTTCTGTACCACCAGCTCAGTTCTTCCTTGCGCCTCTTCTCTGGTAGTCTTTTTTACTTGTCCCCGTAGACTTAGCGGCCATTGATTACGACAAGTTTCTATCGGCTACCCGGGGGGCTAAATAAGCAGATGTCGGATTCCTCGTGCCTCGGCCTCCCCTAGCTGATTCAGCCCCCCGGGTACTGGCTTTGGCATCTCTCCGGCACTTACGGATCCGGGAACTCGTCCGCTGGATATGGGGCGCGGCGTTTTTACCCCATGTTTGTCGTCGCTGTGTGTCCTTCTCCGGGGTGCGTGTCGCGAATTCTTGCTTTTTGCATCAACGAGGCTTTTCAAGAGTCAGACAAGTGGGTTAGAAAGGCTTCTGTTAGTTGCTAGCGCGCAGCAATTCTGATCAGCCTATATTGTGTGGTTGGACGACCAAACACGAGAAGTATACGCATACATAGGAGAGAGAGGGGTGCTGATGGTCCATGACTAGCTTAGTGGCGAGGTCAGATTTCCGTGAAGAAAGAGGTGTCCTTTGCTAGCTTTGCGAAGTCATGAAAATTGGTCCCTATTGCCCTGTGGATCGTCTGCAGCGACGACGGTCCCAGCCGTAGTCGTTTGTGAGGCGCTACTTTGCGGCAGTAGAAGATGTGGTATGCGTTCTTGCGACGCCTGCAGGAGCAGTTGTTCGCCGAGTCCGCGCGGTTGAAGCGTTCGTGGTAATCCGCGAAGTCGCCATGATGTGTTCTTGCAGCTAGAAGGTGGTGTAGGGTGCTCCTCGGAAGTGTCAATTCCTTGGGGCACCTCAACTCTACCTTAAGGCCAAGTGGTATGTATGCTTCGGGCATATTGTTTGTCCACTAGTTCGATAACTCGTCGCGCGTCATAGCTTTGGCTTGTCTTCGTATGAAGGCGAGGGTTGAAGGGAGATCAAGAGGCTTTTGGAGCAGCCTTTCTTCGCGTACGCGTCTGCGACCTCGTTTCCCTCGATACCCATGTGTCCTGGGCACCAGCGCGTGCGGACTCCGCCGTGTGCTTTTGCCAGGGCCCGGAATTCGAGGAAGGCCTGTTGGGAGGACTCTCCCGGTCGGCCGTGGAGACCACCAATGACAGAATTGTTATCTAGACAGACGTGAATTGGGACGCGGTGGGTCGTGATGTTAAGGGCTCTTTTGAGCCCCGCCAGGGCTCCCAGCACCTCTGCATCGTAGACTTCAGCTGATCTGAGTCCTTCGCAGCCCGTTCCTATCAGCTTGTCACCCCGAAAGATGACAAAGCCGTACCCTACACCGTTGTCCTGCATTGAGCTGTCCGAGAAGACGATAACGTCGCGCCTCGGAAGGCTTGCTTGCCAGTCCAGGAATCGAGATGCTGCTGTCGCCTTGTCGGGCAGTCGGAGGGATGCCCGAGGGGTGCGAGGTTGTAGGAGAGGTCTAGTAGCCTGTGGGAGAAGGGCAGCCGTTCGTTGTAGTCGAGTTGCGCGTCCTCGATCCGGGGGTTTGAGGTATTGGACCAGTGGATGTGCTGAGTCAAGCGATTGGAGACGAGCGGCGAAGCGACGCCGATGGCTCTCGATGAGGATGTCAATGGGAGGGAAGCCGCTCTCCCGATAGAGTGCCGGGAGTGGCGTCGTCTTCCACACCGGTGCGGTTGCCCGTAGTGAACTGATGTACGTTTTGTGCATCTTGTAGAGAAGGTGCTGTGTTCGTGATGGCTTTCCGTCGATTTCGCGGCCGGGGTACCATGCTTCTGAGCCGTATAGCAGCATTGGTTCGATGCATGCCTTGACGGCCTTTCGCGTTGCGTCCGGAGGGGGGCCGCATTGTGAGTTGGCGATCCGCCGCAGGAGGTTTGATATCACCCTTGCTTTGGAGTTCCATTCGTCGATATGAGCTTTGAAGCTTAGCTTTCGATCGAGCCAGAGCCCCAGCCATCTCATGGCTGGTTTTGCCGTCTTTGCTATCCCGTTGTGGTAGACTGGGGGATTGTCCTGATCTTATCGTCTCGAGAAGTGCATGACTCTCGTTTTTGCGTGGTCGAAAGTGACGCCGTTTTCAGCTCCCCATTGGGTAAGCTTCTCAAGATCCATCGTTACCAGAGCTGCCGTTTCCTCGAAGGAGTCACCGATCCGGATCATTGCCGTGTCGTCTGCATAGCTAAAACGCTGTGCCGGCGCGATAAACTTTGTCTTGATGGATTGTGTCTTTGTGACTTCGCCCGTACTTCCGATATATGGAATCGGTTGCGTGTAGAGCAGAAAGAGGATTGGCGAGGCCGGTGATCCTTGGGGGAGACCACAGCTGAGGCAGACGTCCCCCGTCAAAGTTTCCTGTAGTGTCAGCACCGCAAAGGGTATAGCGACACGTCTAGTGAGGGACCGTATCCTTGTGCTGTTGACCGGCACTACCGAATGCAATGACTGGTCAGACGGAAGATTCAGGTTGAGTTAAAGTGCAGGACGATCGCTTTACCGATCAATGGACGTTGGACACTTTCAAGACCCTACTCGATCATTGAACGCCCGGCCCGCTCCCCCGCCGTCGAAAGGGGACTAACTTAGATAGCTGGCGGGGCGCTAGCACCGACAACTCCTCCACTCATTTAACTCGACCAACCGTAGCTCCCGCAGCCAAACCCCCGTGTTTCTGAGCTTTTGCAGTACCTCGCCAGTCCTGTCGTGCCCTTGCAGATGAAACGTACAACGCAATCCGGTGAGGCTGAAAAATCATGTCGGCCGAGACGAGACAATTAGCCAGGGTCTGTGCACTGCTCCACCCACGCCTCCCCTTCGCTTTACTCTTGCCCACAATATCTAGTCGCACGTTCCACTGCACTGTCCCGTAGCACGGACCCAAGTATCGGCATTCTCGAGGAGGGTTTGCTTCTCGTCCTCTTGGCCGAGGTCAGTGTTGGACCATCATCTGTCTCATCCTTTGACCCTGGGGCTGTGTCTCCTGTTCTCGCGAGGCGGCTTGTTCAACTCGTTCGTCACCCCAGATTTTCTCCCTGACGCACCACAACCTATTATGAGCCCGCCGTGCGGAACGTGCTGAGCCCCGTTCTGGAGAGGCTCGGCTCGGCGACCTTCAGTGTCGTTCGTACCAGGCTCCTGTCTTTGTCACGTCGAGATCGTTGATGTCCCTATACACGTTTCTCCCCCGCCTATAATGTGTAAGAATATGAATTTCATGCTTGGTAATCGCCGCTGCGTGTCTTTGAGATGGTGCGGGAGAAAGACGTCGTCTAGCTTGCCTGACATAACGTGATATGTGCCGAGATTCGGCGCTGTGCTTGCTGGTTCGGCAGAGAATAAGTTGACAAAATCGGGGCTACGTCCGCTACTCTACACCGTCGATCTAGGTGGCGTCTGACAATGCTGTCAAGTGATCAATGAAGAGAACGTACATCATACAGCCATATTCAGTACGTAGTTCTATCTGAACGTGGGCAAAGAGATATGACTCAGATCTTTGGGTATTCAAATGCGTGCTGTGAAACTTCAATGAAAGTATCCCAGTGGAGTCTCATGATGGGATACCTGCGTCCTTGACCACTGATGTCCCGTTGTTCGATAATCCATGGACGCTGTCGGCTGGTCTGGCGTCTCCCTCACGAGTGCTCTTCAACCTGCCTGAAGACATCATCGGTTCAACTTTTCCAGGTGAGGAAGCGAACTTGTTGTCCCTCATCCATCGCCTCCTTTCTCCTTCTTCCCTCACTCCCCATTCCCGTCTTCGTTTACCATGCCTCGTCTCTTGCCTCGGCTCATGTCGTCCTTGTCATATTCCTGTGGCGGATCATATGGGTCTTGAGCCATGGACAAGACATGATGCGCTTACCAACCCCCGCTCTCACTCCTCCTCTCCCACGTCGCACAATGCGGCTCAGAACTCATCTTCATCCATCTTAATCCCGAATTGGTCCCGTTCCAGTCTCTGTCCAAAAGAATCAAAGCTTTCCATTGACCGGTGAGCTGATGCTCTATGCAGCACCCCAGCCTGCGGGACTGAATCTTCCCCCAGCCACATCGCCTCGACCTCAACCGCCTTCTCACCAAGCTTCTCAACTACCTGGCCTACCTCGCCTCCTCCCGCGGTCCCGGTCAGCTCTCCGGAGCATGTCGTTGAAACCCAAAACTCCGAGACACATCAGCCAGTGGATGGTCCTATCATCAATCCCTTCACTGATAACGAAGACCGGTTGATTGTGGCCACAGTTCCCGTGCTATGCTCGCCCCGAAAATGGCCAGGTAAACGGCTATGTCAAGTTCAACTGGCCATCCAGGCAGCCTTCGAGGCGGCCATCCACCGTCATCGCGCCATCATCACACGATGGCGTGGAAGAGATCACGACGAACTCGAGGCAGCTCGCGAATGTTAGTCGCAGCCCTAGTTTTGTGAACCTCATCGGCCCCGCGCCTGCATCGTCCGTGTTGAACAGCGGTAATGTGTCACCCGTGCAAACCGATGCCGCATGGACAGTAGCCTCGTCACTGACAACAGCGACAACACCATCAATCTCGCCTTAGGAATCTTCGGCGCAACTCATGTCGAAGTGTGACCCAAGGATGCTGCCACCACATTATGGTCTTCAGGCCAAGATGGACCGTATCGATAGAAGATTGGTTGAATTCTGTATGTCCAATGCTGATGCCGATACCAGGCACAGGAATATTGCGCATGCATCGAATTCGTCCTGACAGTAATTGCAGATACGAAGAACTGGTGTCCTGGGTGAAGCGTTCTTCGTAACACGAACCTGTGGCTGCGAGATTTGGCTCCGATGCACAAGAATGAGGGCATCTTGTACGCCATCCAGAGCCTAGCCGGTGTTTATATCTATGACTACCTGCCGGACGAGCGTATTCGGCAGCGAATCAATGAAAGGTATGCTATGGCAGACGAATATTTCAGTAAACTTCTCGTTGCTCCCGAAAGCAGAGAAGTGGGAGGAGGGGATGAAGTCATCACCATGGCAGTTCTCCTTTCCATGCAAGACGTACGTATGCGGATGTCCTTTCGAGCAGTCGAGCTTCTTCATCGTCCCATCAAAAGACAATGATCTAACCCGCACCTAGATTATTTTGACCGAACGGCGACTCAAGAAGCCCTGTAAGCCCCGCTGGTTAGAAGGATTTAAGCAAGGCGAGCATTTCCTGCAGACAACAGATCCGGGCGGTCGATTTTGGAAAGATTCGAACGTCCAGTATAGCGATCTCCGTATTTCCCAGTCAATCATCGTTGGCCGGGCCGTGATTCTCGCTCAACCAATGATGGAACTCCCTTCACCTGCTACGCTCAACCCCGAGGTAGAAGCGAGTCGGTTCGGCTGGTTGCTCTATGGCACAGGAAAGGACATGTTTGAGATCCACGGCGGATGTGGGTTTTCCAAAAAGCTTCTGCATACTATGAGCCAGGTAACGTACTGCACGGCCCGCCTGCAGCAGGAACCCGAGAGCACCATCGTCCCCATCACGGCACGATTCCTCCATCGCGAACTGCTGGAGATGCGACAATGGAGTCGTGAAGGCATCACATGGGAGGTGGCCCAAAATCGCTCTCAGACGATAGATTGGGTAAGAAAGAAACCCGACGATAATGTTATCGACTCGAATCAGGGCATGACGGACGTGACGGCTGAGGTGTGGAGGCTTGCTGCCATGATTTACCTGCAATGCCAACTCTTAAGGTACGGAAGAAGAAGAAGAAGAAGGAGAGGCAGATGGAGAGGAAGATGAAAGCGCAGAAATGAAGAATGATGATGCGGCAGGAGGCTTTCTGCGGCATGACGGTTGAACGGGGAGGGCAAGTGTGCTGACTGGAATCTCAGGCTACCTCGAAACCACCCTGACGTTCTTGACAATCTGAGCGACCTTGCCAAATGCATCCGCATTATGCCGACATCGGGCTCGCACTTCACGGCTCAATCACCCCTATTACCCGTATTCTTCTTGGGTATGCTAGCCACCAAGGACAATCACAAGGAGGTGTCACAGAGGTGGTTCGACGCGGTTGTGCAAACACCAGTTCGAAGTGTAAGTAAAAATCATCCATTGCCTCCCCATTTTATTGAGTCCGGCATATCGGGGCAGCCTGGATCTGCCATCGCCCAGATCTACTGCAACTACTTTAAAGAATTGACGATGCTAATAACCTATGCTCAGAGTGTTCCCCCGCTCTATTATGCGCTAAAGCGCATATGGGACTAGATCGAGGAGGAGGTCGAGCTCCCACCCAAACCTATGGGCCTAGACAAGTCTATCGGCAAGAGGTATCCCTGGTGAGAACACCTCGTCGCAAGCGTCTAGAGACGGGAAGAGCAAATCCCATGCTTTACCCAAGTAGATGATCGTATCGGGGTTGTCGTGGGAGATGTGAGGACTTGCCTGCCGTCCCTACGAGATGCTATTTTGAGAATCTTCCCGACGGGACTGACGGAGCACAAGGGCCCCCTTGGTATCAGCGTCTAGAGGAAGGCACAGGTCGCTCACGACAAGGATTGTTTGCCAAGTACGTCATGAATCCCGGCTCACAGAGATACCTTTGGTCGGTGTCCGTGTGCTCAAGGCGGTTTTGCTTCAGCCAGATAGTCAGGGGTCTGAATGATAAACAAGGGACGTCGCAGCAAACTCGTCTTCGAACGTATATTCGATGGTCGTGATGGAAACCAGAGATCGGGAACGCAAGCTGCAAACCTGCGGACACTGAGCTGAGGGATAGTTTCACCCGCCGGTGTTCTGGTGCAAGCGCTGTTGTCGCCGCGGCAGCTCACCGTACTTTTTGTCGCGCTCGTTCCAGGAGCAAACTTATCAGAGGCCGATCAAGACACCTCCACAGCTTGCCCGCATTAGTGCTTAGCTGTGCGCGCTTCTTCGTCGAGGACACCTATGCAACTAGGCCTAACGCTACTCATCTCGTTTCAGCCACGCACAAACTCCATCCATGAACACCAAGGGTCCCATCCCCATCGAATCCTCTCCCTTTTTCATATATCTACCATAAGGAACTGTCTTGTCTCCGTCAGATCTCCGCGCTCCATCGTTCAATGCTAAGCTAGAGGCATAGTATCCTCAGGGCCCATCATATGTCAATCAGATCCACTAGGTACTGTTGTTAGTCTGGCCTCAGCGACCTCGATTCCCAGTTATGTAGTAGCCATTTAAAGAGCGAGATTCAAAGGATTGACCAACACACGAGGAATTATTACAAGCCGGCACTCCGGAAGGCTGCTTGAGCAGGGGTTGAAGGTCAGAGAGTCTTCATTGTTTTATTGAGCTCATAGTATAGATAATTGAAAAATGATCGTGGCGTCCGAACAGCCTCTCATTGCGGAGGCGACTGCGCAACGTGATAGACGATACGCCTGAGAAACAGAGCTATAATACTGTGCCAATCTGCGGACTCTATTGATAACAACTTGCGATGTCTGCATACGACAGCCACCCAGGTGTCTTAACTGTGACCTCGTTGGAGCGGATCTAAACATTAGGACGAGTGCGACGGAAGGAGGGAGAATGCCTACAGAAACGGAGTAATTATTACCCCAGCGATCCTCCAGCAGCCGTTCGAGTTGCGGCGCATTGAGATTTACGCCTGAAAGCACCTGTTTTTTCCATGGACGGTGTCTTCGAATCCTGAACCTACTGAAGATCCGGAAGCATGGTGTGAGGCAAAGTTTGAGTCGGAACATACGCCTTCTTCGAATCGTCTACTTTTTTCAAACGAGGGACTGCGAACTCGAATTGGTGGAGGAAATACTGGAGCAGGCTGCGGATTTGAGCATGCAATTGGACGATGTCGACTGTAAAAGCTATGATCTCAGTCTTGGTCGGCCGCATAGGGTAGGATGTGGTTCGGCGAGGCATGAAAAAAGCTGCCACTCTCTCACCCATTTATATACGTTTTTCCTGCATACCTCCCCTCCTTTGCATTGCGATAGGTTCACAGTCAATGTGGGCTACTGCAGATGACTGAGCGAGCAGCCATGATGCAAGATGGGACCGAGATGGAACTTGGAAGAGTTGATTCGCCCACCTGCTTAAGAGCGATCCCCATGTGGCAAGATTGGCACAGCGACTCGCTTTGGTGCCACTCCCCACCCACACGGGGTTTGCGAGTACACGCCTGTGGGTCGAAAAATACTTGAGAATATCCCCCACCAAACTACAGCCATTTTTGGTGGTGGTGATTATCAAGTATTCTTCGACCCCCTAGACACGGTGTGCGCCGATGAGATTGGGTACCTAGATCAAATTATGGATGCGGGTAGACGAGGGCTCGCTATCTATGACCTAATCGCCGATCCACGCTTGTCGCCCAAGCTAGTCTCGAGTGTCAACACTGGTGTCTGATGCGTCATTGACACCAAATCCGGAACAAGGGGAGAGTCATTCCGAGCCCTGACGTGTTTTGTCAAAGGAACCAATCTTGATGTGATCCGGCTCTTCCTGCTCTTCGCACCTTTCCAAGGGGACGCGCTCGACGCGGTGGAATTTCTGGATTAGTGGTTGGTGCCTGAAATAATTGTGTATCGCCTTTTTTTTTTCTTTTTCGGCCGGCGTGATTTGGGACAGTACAACAGCCAGGCAATCTTCAGTGGGAACTTGTGAAGATTGTAGGGCACATAGTAATAGACCCATCACTCCAGCTTGGATAATGGGGTGGTTTGATTTGATTGCCGTATCTGATTGGAGGCGCTAGCCCCCTGACTTCTTCAACATCGCCGTCGTGGTCGACTCCCTTTGCTAAAGCGCTGGCCTCATGGCCGCTTCACGGACCAGTTGCTCAGAAGCACTCGACAGGAGGCAAACTTGTCCTTGTGCCGTCACCATTCCATGTATTGTTGACCAGTCATTCGCAACACCATGGACTTTCAACTATAATATCCAAGATAAACAAATGATTCCTACCTCCACACGCTTTCTACGATAAATTCCTTCGGTTAGGTTCTATTCCCTAGTTCGCCGTGTCGAACGGCCAGGCCAGAAGCCCTAATTAAAGACTGGTGAAAGCACATCGAAGGCGGTAAGGGGCCACAGAGTTCTACTGTAAAGTTACAGGCAATGCAACTAGTCCCATATAATCAACACCATCTTGGTATAATTGCTAGACATTTCTCATCACTCTACCTCATTCAGCGCAAGCTATACGTCCTTGCCCAATTGATAGATCCTAGAAGTATGTTATGAAGCTGGGCCCTGACCATCCACAAAGTTGACTGGCGTTAAGCAAAGTAGCTCTTCCACAAGACTCCCTCCAAGTCCTCCAATTGTTCAGGGGTAAAGTTCTTTGGTTAGTTGTTAGCAATCTCGTTTGAACCACCAGCCATCCGCACCCCAAGACCACACATACCTTCTGATCTTTCGTCCAGCTATCCTGCCTCGTCTTCTTGAATTCACTGAGAATCGTCTTTGCTGCCTTACACACCAGGGTCAGCAGCCGCCTTTCTAGCGACCGTTTCCAGCACCTCGGGCATCCACCAGGGCGGTGGAGTGGCATAGGGGAATGCTTCGATCAAAGCACCCAACCCAAGGACTGCTGCGTGTCTTCTGGTGATTTGCGTGTGTATATCGACCGGGATATCTGTGCCCGGAAGATGGCGACCCCGCTTTGGCACTGGGTTATGTTGTAGTTCGTCCTCAAATCGAGCCCGGAGGTGTGCAATCATGGGGTCGCGAATGTGGCGAGGTGAGCAGCGGATCATAACGGCAAGCGTGATGGATGCGCATGAGCGCACCTCAAGCTGCGGATCGCCTAGCATGTCGGAGACAGCGGTGAATAGCGCTTCCCTTTGGGCACTTCGCGTTAAGAAAATACGCCTAAAGTACATGGCCTGCATGTTGGCCAGGGCGCGCAACCGTTGGTGCCATCTAGTCGAGGTCTTCCCAATCCGTATGAGCGCGTCAATGAACTCAGCGTCCTCTCCGTCTCGAAAGGGAATGTCGGGCAATTGGCGATACACATGATGTGCCAGTCCCATAAGCTCAGGGTCCTCCTTGACATCCATCATGTGCAGTAGCTCTTCTAGGAAGGGGGTGGGGAAGAAAGGCACCATTTGAATACACTCGTGGGATGAAAGCGTACAGTCGAGCCATAGCAACACCGTCTTGCAGCCAGAGGTGTACGAGCTGGGTGTTTGCTGGCCGGGCGTTCTCTCGTGCCGCCATTTCTCCAGGCGGCTGAATACATCCTTGATCATGGCTGTGAATTCCTCTGTCGGCTTATACGGTCGGATACCAATCGACGAGGCAGCCTTGTTCTTCTCTAGAAGCTTGCTGACATTCTCAAAGGACACATGGTACCGCGTTTGGTAAACAACTGATAGTACTCGGCCGATTGCTTCGCGAACTGCCTCGTAAGGGTGATCAATGTAGGCAAGGAAATCATCGAGAATAGGTTTCTCATGCCGGAAGTGCCAGCCACCATCGGCGACAATAAACTCGAGCAGCTGCACTTTGGACGACTCCTTGAAGGCAGCGTTCGATGTCATGTCTAGTCGGAATGATCTCAGAGCATTCACAATCTCGTGTGAACGCCGGGGGTCTCTACAGAAGAGGATGGCATGAACACAGCGAAGCCAGTACTGTATATTGTCGGGGGTTAGGTGGTTGGTAAGAATGTTGAGCGTCATAAGAGCAGCATACTCCCAGACACGGTTTCGAATCTCCGGCGGGTGATCGCGGGAGCCCGCAAGTAAGGCACACATAATCTCCGATGTGGCTTGGTGCCGGCGTTCGTCGTTGCCATCCCCGAGGACTTCCTTGGTCAGCTCCTTCACGTCATCTAATGTTACCTCCGTTTTGCCATAGTACATCAGACTAAATACGTGCATGAGCAGCTTCACGTTGCTCATGCGGAAGATGCCGATCAAATCTTCCCGCGGTTCCTGTTTGAGATAATTGAAGCACTGAGACAGCCATTCGCGGTTCAAGATCTTGCCCATCTGGTCGCGCAATGCACCTTCTGCTTCGTCGTATGAATCGAAGGGAAGAGGTTTCGCCTGATAGGCAGTGAACTTCTTTCCCCAGACAAGCCAGCCAGCATGGCCCCCATCCACCATATACGCGGCATCTTCCGATTGCTCGAAGGACTTGAGGAAACTGTGGGTAAAATCGGCGTCACCTTTCTCAACCTTGACTTGAATTCGGTTCCCGCCAGCGACTTCATTTTCGAGAAGATAGTTGCGGTATTCATGACCATAGACGGCACGCATATGGACGGTGGCAAATAGGGAGGTCAAGAATTCCAGATAACAGGTTCGCAGCATTGGGTGTGGGTCATTTGCTCCATGGGCGACAAGGTCGACAAACTCGGCTGGTGCTAATGAATGGAACCGGAGACACAGATTTGTGGCAAAGATGGCACATCGTGTAGCAATCTTCCAGTGTGCTCCCTTGGCACGTTGTGTCAGCTCCAATCCAAGGCTGGACTTGGACGTCTCCACCCTCTTTCGACGTTGAAGGATAAACTGGTGGCGGGTCTCAATGGCCGCTGAGACGTCTCCTGCAGGTTTAATCGTATTCACAAGTGTGTCATCCACGATGACCATGCGCTCAGAAGGCCTGCCGAAATGCATCAGCGTGGGCAAAGCTGATGACTCAAGATTCTGAATAGAGGGCTTGTCAATGCCTATCGTCTGGATATACAGCCGCATAGCTTCGGGAGCAAATCGCCAGTCCTTGACAAGAGTCCTCAGCAAAGACGTGAACAATAGGGTGTATATGCTCCCCTTGATGCGGTCATGGTCGTTGGTCGCAATGGCCTGCCTGTACTTCTCGAGAATGACGGGGATGACTAGCGGCTTGCTGCCGATGAGGGACTCGAGTGATGAATCCAGTACGCTCTGTGCTACTCGCCGTACGTCGGCGTAGAGCGACAGACTTGATTCAGCGAGATCGAGCAACAGACGTTTGTCCAACTCGCTCTTCTGTCTTGACGAAGTATTGTGTTCCCGTCGTAGAAGATGATATGCCTCGACTCGCTTGATGAGAAGAGGTCGAGGATAGACTTTTCGAAGACCTTTGATCCTGAAAGCAGCAATATTTGACTCATATAGTCGTACGTGTCTCTCTAGGGGGTGAGCAGAGCGTTCGATACCGACATCGGTGATCCACGTCCGGTAGGCCGCATAGAGGGCAGTAAAAGAGTCCACGTCATCTTCTTGGTTGTCGTGGAGGAATGAATGCGTTTTGGCTAGAAGACGACCCAATTCCTCACGCAGGTCATGAATTCTTCGGTAGGCCGGCTCACTCGACTTAAGGACATGTCCCGCCTCATAGCGAAGTTGCGGGCGAAGCTCTTCGTCTTCAGCAACCTCGGCCAGGGGATCTTCGTCAATCATCATCTCATCTTCTTCTTCGCGAGCCACGTCGTGATCCTCTTCGGTGTTGCCGATCAGGATGCCAGCGGCACGTTCAGGATCAAACATGGTGGCCATGCCGGAAGTAACCAATCGAATCTGTTGCATCAAACGAGAGACTTCATCAGACCATTCCTTGTTCTTTCCAGTCCTGCTCACAGGGGGGTTGTCA
This sequence comes from Fusarium decemcellulare, assembly GCA_013266205.1. Lineage (NCBI taxonomy): Eukaryota > Fungi > Ascomycota > Sordariomycetes > Hypocreales > Nectriaceae > Fusarium > Fusarium decemcellulare. The sequence goes on from JAAGWO010000547.1 coordinate 72,155, forward strand.
CTAATAAGTGACTCAAGCCGGTCTTGGGCTGACTTCGTCTGCGACGCGAATAACTCAACGGCAAACTCAATCTCGGCAGGCGAAGGTTGATGCCATCGGATGGTGAGATCGTTCGGCGGAGTGGTCTTGCCCCAGTCGTCGACATCGATTCCACGCTTGATAACCTCGGGCTCATACAGAGCGTGGTCAATGGGATAGGTGTGGGTCAGGTTCAGGAGCAGATGGTGAATGTAGTTCGACACCAGGATAGTAGGCAAGCCACGACACTTTTCCTGCATGTACTCTGCAATTCCGAGGAGATCATCCTTGTATCTAAGGACTTCGCTGCCAACATGGACAACAGCCATTGCGAGCATGGTTACATACCAGACCAGAGCTCGATCCTTGGCTAAGTAGTCAGTCCTACTGTTCTGGTCAGACGCTGCGTTGTTGAAGTCGATCTCGTTGCGAATGTTGACGACCAGCATCGGAATGAAGACTTTCAATGTCTTCTCAGGGCTCACTTTACACAGTGCGTTAAGGATCCAAGCCATTGCGTCCCGTGCTTGGTGAACGACATGGCTAGAAACAAAAGTTGCGATCTTCTCAAGAGCCATATCAAAAAGCTCAGGCGATAGCGATGCAAACAAAGGTGATAAGGCAGCCGGCAAAGCATTGATGACATAGTCCTCAGGGGTACCCCCTCGAACTCGGTTCGCGTCCGGCAGGTTCTCCAACAGAGTGAAGACTTTGCCCAGCAGAGTCAAGATGAATTCGGCGAAGCCAGTAGTTGAGGATCTCAAAATGCTCGCCTCATCTTCGTCGCTAAGTTCGTTCCTGTAGTCGAATTTGACGTTTTGACCTTCATGCTCCATGCGATCCATTTCGCCTTGAACCCACTCCATGGCCAGAGTCGTGTCGTGTATATGACTACCCTCTTTGACTAGGGGTACCATAGGGATGCTGTAAGCAACACTCTGGATGAAATTGAGCGTGTACTGGGTCTTGTTAAGGTCATTGGC
>JAAGWO010000549.1:0-35503 GCA_013266205.1 Fusarium decemcellulare
GCCGAGTTAGAGGCCCCCACAAGTAAAACTTTCAGGGGTTGTACCTATTGTATGTTGTAAGTGGCTGCTGGCAGTGCAGCCCGACAGGCAACAGCTAAATAATCGATAAGGCAGACTGCCATTTGAGGTATTAAAATAAATGAGCAGGTGTAATCTCGCTCCAGGCACTTCTACCCTAACATACGCGGCAAGACACCATGGCCGCCTCTTCTGTGTCTCCTGCCACTGCGTCTGAAGAATCGTCGCACTTTTTGCTTCAACCTCTGCCTTCCAGAGTCACAACCCCATCTCTGCACCCACATTCTGAAACCGACACCGAAGCGCCACTTGCTGATCAGCATCACCTGCCGGGTCCAGACCACGACGACGATGACTTGCCAAACCGTTCTGGCTTGTTGGTCCGGGAGGTTGCAGCACCTCACAACTTAAAGAAAGCACACGTTCTAAAAAGCAAAACCAATCCTTTCATCGTCTGGCGCCTTGAATTGCTGTTGCTCTTACTTGCCTATGGCCTCCTCGCTGCTATAGTCCTCATCCTCAAAAATTATGACCACCAGGAACAACCTCGTTGGGGGAGCTCTGGGGAAACAACCATGGGGGATTCCGGCACCGATGACGGTTCTGGACTTACCCTCAATACCCTCATCGCCGTCCTGGCAACCATCTTCCGAGCTGTCCTAGCCTTTATCACCTTCGAAATCCTCGCGCAGCTCAAGTGGGATTGGGCTTCTGTCTGCTTCCGTCCCATGGGAGACCTACAACTGTTCGATGATGCATCAAGGGGAATTTACGGTTCTCTACGTCTTCTGCCGGTTCTCGCCCTGCGACAGCCTTTGGCCCTTGGCGCCATCGTGGTCGCAACCATGTCCCTTGGCATCGGCCCCATTACGCAGCAAACTATCCGAACTTATCAATGCCAATATCTTACAGATCAGGCAGCTACTATCACCTTTGCGAACAGAGTTTCCGGCAAGCTATCTGACCGCATAGACGGCCAAGGCTACAGACTCAACATCGGCATAGAGACTGCGATGCATGACGCGACAGTGAATCCCTCAACCGACTCGAATATTGCCTCTCTTTTTAACTGCCCTTCAGGGAATTGCAACTTCACTGAATATGCTGATAACCCGGAACAGCCAGATGAAGAAAAAATCACACATGCAAGCGTCGGCATGTGCAGTCGCTGTGTCGATATCTACAATCTTGTTGAAGGGCCAATGGAGTATCGCAAATCCGGCCGCAGGCCGGCTCAGATGTACATTCTCCCGGTTCCCAAGACACATAAGAAAAGTCCAGTCCCAACGATTATTCTAGGTGACTCGGGGAGCGAACTGATCTACATGGCCGTAAATGAAACGTGGGACTATGACTGGGCTCGTCGAGTGGTCCCCAAGGATTTCATTAACCTAGCTCGCTGGTCGATCTCAAATTTCTCGATTCTCGCAGTATCACAAAATCATTGTGATGAATTTCCGAATGGAACTGTCTCATGCCCGCATCATGACCTCCCGGCGGAGTTAAACAGTACAGCCCTTTTGGTTGACCCTTTGGCATGGAACGAACCAACCGATCATGTGGCTGCTACCTGCATTTTATACCCTTGCATCAAGCATTATAATGCAGAAGTCAGAGGTGGTAATTTAGTCGAGAAAACTATTCGCACTACTGCCCTCCGCCAGCAACATCGTGACGGTCGAGATCTGTGGGCTGGAGACCCCTCTGGCTCTCCTTTTACTTGGGCGGCAATCCAGGAGCCTTGCTGGGTCAATGGCACCTTGTATACATCATCCAATATGTCTTCCTCCAAATCGCTTCATCCGAATGCGATAAAGGCAGTTCAGATTAACAACAAAGACTGGGCAAGCGAGGACATCCACGTGCCAGCCGGGTACACCAACGTTACGGCTCCACTAGAGTGTGTTATGCAGCTTTCATGGAAACTTATTACATCCTTTAAACGGGAGATGACGCAATCCTTTAACATCAGATGCGTCGTAAGCGACGATTTAGGGCCTGGGTCTGTCAGATGTGGTGCGGAGGATTCTACTAATTCAAACTATGGGTCGTATTTACGCGCCCTGTTGCGTGACAAGGCCACAAGTGTCGACACTATCAGGGAGAACATCGATTCAATGGCTATGAGGATCACGACGGAGATGCGGCTTGCAGGAACTGACGCACATGGTGAAGCGGTACCGAAAGTGAAGGGGAAAGTCTGGAGAACCACAGTGTGTGTTCGAGTTGTGTGGAGCTGGCTTGCTCTACCTACGGCAATACTGGCTCTCTCTACGATTCTTCTGGTGTGCATCATTGTGAAGCACTTGATAGCAGGAAATAATGGCTTGGCCTGGAAGACCTCGCTGCTCCCTTTCTTGCTGAAGGATCAGCCGGGGTTGGAAAACATGGGGTTGAAGGGATTGGAAGAGACAGCTAAGACATTCGAGGTCATGGTAAAGAAGTAGAATACAGGGGTTGATTAGATTGAGGAGGTTGGAGCTTTGGGCCAGATATGTACTGAGAACTAGAGCTTATAGATACATCAAGTCTGTAGTAGCCGGTAGAGGTTAGATTTTCCGAGGATCCCAGCTTTTAAGAGTGAGGTCAACTACAGTGCAGTATTCACTTGTTCATGCAATGGTTAAAATCCGAGTATCCCCCGCCCGTTCCTGACGCCGCGCGGAATGGATACCGCGCGGAGTAAGATGCTACGCGCTAGATCAGGCTTCGGCGCAACCGTTAAGACGATCCAATGCCCCGGAATTTCTTTAACCGATTAATTCAGCTATTCTTAAGATATAACGCCCTCGATGTCTACTCGGCTTGGAAGTACCGCGGGCTGGGAGGCTACTATCTTCGCCTGGCTACATCGCCAACTCTTTGTCAAAGCCCCTCAGCTACCAACGTCCCTCCGATTAATCGAGGGGGCCGCTATTGTGACAGGTACAAATACCGGGCTTGGATTCGAATGTTGCAGGCAGCTCTTGCAAGCCAATCTTTCTCATCTGATCATGGCTGTCCGATCCGAATATAGGTTGCGAAGGACTACGGACCAAAGTGGCTCCATTCGAAAGACGGTGTTTACCAGATCATTTCTCCATTCCTTGGTTCGCGACAGACAAATGCCCTCTTCGCTCATGGCACTATCACAATGAACCAGAAGCCGGAGGCCGTAGTACTGCCCGATGTGACAAGCCCACACGCTACAGCGTTCATGGTGGAGGAAGGCCAACTTGCCGTTATGGTTGACGAGTTCCGCACCGCGCATCTTATTGATAGCGATGTATTTTTTGCACCCCCGAACACGACATTTTCCTATTACGCGGAGGCGGATTTTACCAAATTTTTATATATCAGCGGAGGTGGTGACGGGATAGATGCGATGCGTATAGCCGACTCGATTGAGTGGTCTTCGCCATTTTATCCCCGGGGGATCCCACAAAACAGCAGGAGGGGGTTCATGATGTGAAATAGGGTACTCTACTTTGGGCTTTTATGTCGAATGGCAGAAGGCGTTGCCTTGACCAGCCCATGGGAAAGAGCCGTACGAATGCCCTTGACTTCGAGCCCAAACTAGTAAAACATCTAGTGTTCGCCAGCGCCTCCATTTCACCCAGTAGCTGATATACTATTCATGTATTGTTTCCATCTTTCTAATACCCATATTCCAAGATTTCCAAGTTATGTGTTGGAGTCGAATCCGGCGCATCCGTGTCATACTTCATACCCGACATATGCTCAGGTTACATTAAGATTATAAAGAACTGCTAGAGTATAGCTTAAATCCGGGGTTAAGGTTTTTAGTAAAGTCTTGCTATTCAGACAGACAAACCTACGTGACTAATTACATCCTCTCAGCCAACGCAGGCTTCTTTTCTCTACGGCCCCTGGATGCATACGCCGCACGAAATGCCGCAACCACCGCATTCAGGCAACAGGTCAGTGGTCTTCCACCTTGCTAAAAGTACCTTTGGTAAACCAGCTGAGCCGCAGGGCCGAGGGTGTGACGTTGACAAAGTTGACATTGTACCAACAGAGTTATCGCCGACGCCAAGACCTTGGGTTCTGGGATTCAAGGCATGAAGCAAACGAATCGGATGCATCTTGACCGCCTTAATCATATTTTCAAACGCTTTTTGGACCTAATTTTGGCTATGTTACTAGCATCTCGCGTCGTTACCTTGGTCTTTGGCACAAGGTAGGATGTCGCTTACAGGGACGACAGCGCTTACTTCATCAATCCCCCTCACTTATTCCTTGTTTAGGAAAAGCCAAGATGATGCCTGTCGGATCCTTCTGCATCTGGTACTTTTTCCGAGGAAGCATGTGATTGTCCCAGGAGTTTGGGACATTAGGCCAGACTGACAGGAAAACTCATATAATGTTACCTAGAGTAGCGCGGAGGACGTGAAATTATGAGCAAGATCATTCAAACACCTCAGTAAACACATAAGAGACTACATGGCCATGGGGATAAACCAGTACAACTCAACGACTCTCTTGTCGTGGAAGGACATATGTAAGCACTCTCTCCATTTGTACATCAGTACGCGGCTAACTCTCTAAGTGCCATGGCAAAGGTTTGTCTACAATATTTTAAATGATTGGATATTAGCACTGACACGATTAGGGACAACGAGTTTATTCTCTCAGGATATCGGTGAGTGGCATCTCTGTCGTGGGCTCTGTACTAATCCTCGATCGAACCAGACCTGCATCATACTCTTACCTCAAGTCCATGGCCAGCATCTTTGAGGTTCACAATGAGACAGCCAATATCTGGTCGCACCTCCTCGGTAGTGCCCACTTTATCGTCGTCCTATACTCCTTCGCAACCCTTCCCAAGGCCTCCCGCCTCGCCGACACTCTAGCCGTTGCTCTTTACCAGCTCTGCGTCGCCATCTGCTTCTTCCTTTCGACCGTCTACCATACTTTCTGCGATCATAGTCTTCCCATGTATCGATTCGGCAACACGCTCGACCATCTCGGCATCGTCCTCGTCATGTGGAGCACCGGTATCTCAACCGCGCACTTCACGTTCTCGTGTTCTCAGCACTCGATCCTGCGAAATACATACATGACCGCCAGCACCTTGTCGGCCATCGCCTGTGCCATCTTTACACTCCAACCAAAGTTCCGAACCCCAGCCTTCCGTCTGGTCCGCGCTCTGGCATACGGGGCTCTGGCCATCTGTCTCTTCATGCCAGTGATACATGGTTGGATGGAATTTGGTCTTGAGACACTGTCTGATGTGATGCACATCGAGTCCCTTCTCCTCTTGATAGTAATCCAGTCGACTGGGGCTGCTGTCTACGCTGCAAGAGTCCCCGAGCGATGGTTTCCGGGGGCATTCGATATCCTCGGGCAGAGTCACACCTTGATGCACGTATTAGTGTACGTAGGAGCATTAGTCCGGCTGGCTGGTTTGCTTCTTGTGAGCCAGAGGTGGCGGGACGACAAGATGCAAGTTACATACTGTGCTCGGTAGATCATTCTAGGCAATAGCCTCGTCACGGGAAAGTCAAGAAAGTAACTAAAGCAAAACACGTAGTTTTAGCGCATTGAGGATAGAGGCCGGGGAAAGCTGCGGTTGTTATAGTTGAGCTTTGTCGGAGTGGGAGGAGTTGCGTTGTTTACAAGGGAAACTGGAAGGGAGAAGCCAGAGTCGGACCAGGAGCGATGTAGTTAGCGCAGCTCAATGATAATGGTTAGTGGAAGAGAATAGGAAGCATTGCAAAAATGATGTGTTGTAACATGCAAAAAAGAACACTCGTGGTAATGGCGGGATCAAACCACCGCAGTTGGACGAACAGGGAATCGAACCCTGGACCACTCCCATTTTAGATCCAGAGGATGAATCGTGCTAAGGGAGTATTATACCACTAAACCATTCGCCCGGAACGTGTTGTGATTGGTTGGAAGCTGATGCTTCGAATTTCACCTATCAAGTTTTGCTCAATCTCCAAACGGGTGCTAGCCAGCATCTCATAACATCACGCCTTCCCAACATCAAACCAGGCCTAACTACATGTCCAGGGCCTCATATACCAATTCTAGTCCGTCTAGATTGTGTAGTAGTTGTGTCAAGCAACCCCCAAACGGTTCAAAAACATGTGGAGCATGGTCCATACCCCTACCCTGCAGTTTTGCAGAATTTGGAGGTAAAACAGTCAAATGGCGACGAAAGATGGAGAAAATAGTAAAAGCCAATTTTCGCATCTCGAGGTATTTTCTCGTATATCTGCCGCCTTCCCAGATCTTTGATTCCACCATCCTGATGCGTTGGCTGCCAAGATAAATGGTCAATGCCGAAATCACGATCACGATGCAAGAATCACGCACGAATGGAGTTGCGACACGATAAATGCTCGCACCGCAAAGCAATATCAGATTCAGTTCATAAAAGAATCATTCGAAAGAAGATTTAAACATTTATTTACTCCCATCTACATTTCTTTCCAAATCAACAAGAGTATAGACACAGCACAGCACAAGAGCCATATCCTCTTTATGTCACTGGTGGGTCTTTGTAAGCGATAAGAGAAGCGGTCAGGCTTTGTGTGGTGCCACGTGACGAGGTTGGGCAGATCAACAGCAACAGGAGTCACCGACGTGTTGTGCCTCTATAAGCCCATCTTTCTCTATCAAAACAAGCAATCGTTCCTCTCCTGCTGGGCGTTCTTCTCTTGACGTTCTTTTGAGTCACTCTTTATTACCCCGCCTCCCCTGTTTGCGCCTCTGGTTCATCCCAAGTCCTCCGACAGCCTGGCTGCACTGAGACATACGGCCATGCACTGTCGTCAACTCGCCTGAACTCGAGGCTGATCCAGATTTCCCAGTCTAGTCGCCAAGATTCAGGCGTCAAAGGCGAGAAAAGGGCCTCTGAGCTGGCGGTTGCGGCCCGGAGTGCACCTTTTTCCGTTAGACCCTTGCTCAAGCCCGCGCGTCTCCACCGGCGGCGCCACGTCGGGCAGCACCATGTCGGTGAGTCTTGCAACCGACCAGGACCGCACCTGGGGAGACCTGAAGCAACACCTCGATTCAATGTTACGTGGCGATCGTGGAGATACAGCAGCCAGCACCAAGTATGGAGGCTACGGGCCTGCAGAGCCGCGGCTCTTTGAGTTCAGCGAGCGGGGCCGGACCCTGTCGCCCAAATGCGTCGAGATCTCCAAGCAGCACCCCGAAGAGTTCCTCAACTATCTCCAGCAGGCGTGGAAACGCGACAAGATCTATGCCAAGGAGAATCCAGATTCTATGCTGGACCTCAAGGCCCTGAGGGTCCTCTGCCAAGACGGGAAATTTAGGCCCCTTGGGAGCTCATATATCCCCTTGCCCAAGCTAGTCTATCTCCGGAGCCGCTACATGCTCGAGGGCGAGCCCTTCCCCTTCCTAAGGCTGAATCCGCCTCTCAAGCCGGACGGGGGGTTTGGACCATGGAGATGTCTCCGGGCATTTGCAAAGTACCACGATGACCTGGACTTCTTCCTCGAGATGTTGATCCGAGTACGACGTCAGAAAGGCCCCACTGTCGAGTTTCCCCGCCGGATCTTGGAACTGTATCTTCGCATCCAGGCCGAAATCGAGGACTCAAAGGACCCAGAAGCATGCAACCAACAAGTCAGGTATGAACTCTGCTCACAAGCTGGATGCTGTGTTGCCATCTGCATCAGGATCGTCGGGTGACTAACAGCCACTACAGGGATGTGTTTGAAAAAGAGCAACTGGTCTACATCCACCCAATATGGAGACCTCCTAGCGAGTGCTTGATGGACGACTTGTGCGAAATGTCTAGCACACTGTCCAAGTCAGCTCTTTTCCCGGTACCGAAAGATTGGGACGCCAGCAAGTCTGAACTTGCATCACTGAGGGAATTCTACTCGGTGACGCTAGGAGTTCGAAACGCCTCATTTCGAACAGTTCTAGAAGTTCTGGAGAAGCGCGATTTTGACGCGCCACTAGATCCGTCCGATCTCTGGCTAACAGACGACTTGTACCGCGCTTTGGACAAGTTGAGGCTCGAGCTCTCCCCCGAAGATTGCGCCGAGCTCAAGTAAGTCACTTCTAGCTCGCGACGTCATTGACTAACTGACACGATCGACAGGGCGGCTTTTGCAGAAAAGGCTATTATTGGTGTCGCTCCCGGTGACTCGGTGATATGGGTCAACGCGAGCGACTGCACCTGGGCGCCCAAGTTGGACAGCCCAGAGGTCAACGACTTAAGCAAATTCTACCCCGAGCTCAAAGAATTTTTTACATACTTTCTCGGCGTCAAACAGAACGATGCCGGTCTTGTCTTTGATAGCTTGATATCTGTGGCAACGCTGAGCCCTGGATGCTCGCGCGACGACACAGCCAGAGGACTGTTGGTTAAACTCAGCGAAAAGATTCCGGAATATGGCAACGTTTTTGACAAGAAGAGGTTCCTCCGCAGCCCTGTATTTCCTGTACTGACACCGGATGGCGATGTTTTGCTCTGCGCGTCTACGATGGAGTTTTCTATTGCCGATCGGAAGTATCTGAAGGACGCATTTACGGGCAAACTCAACCTGTTGGATTTCGACCCAAAGACTGTTTGGATGCTTCATAATCTACTGGTTTGGGCCGGTCTCGAGACACGATATCTGTCGCAGAAGGTCGAGGAGACGATCCCTCCCGAGGAGGATTTCAAGTCGATCGAACTTGGGGGCGAGATCTCGGACAAGGCTGGTCAACTTCTGCGGTAGGTTGTTGTTACTGTTCCACCTGCCGAGTGATTCTAACATTGCATCATAGGATAGCGGTTCATTTCCGAAGTCCCCGGACGACCAACCCCAAGGCAACAGCTTGGCTCCAGGAAGTATTAGAGCATGCCCAAGTGCGCCTCGTATCCGGCCTACCATCAAAACTCGTATATCGCTCCGAGTATGCTGAAATAGCTGCCGAGAATCCCATGGGTGGTCTCGACATCAAGGACACTGTCGGCCTCGTTATTTACGTTGACGACGAGAACTGGGAGCTCTTGAAACAAACTGCTCTGCCTCGTCGCCTGCTGGAGTGGATGATGACTGATCCCGATACCAAGGTCACTGAGGAGGTCACCGAGCAGGCTGTGAGCCTGGTTAGGAGCGTCCTCAACGTTTCTAGGGGCCGCGATCACATTATCCCGAAAATGCTTGATGCTGAAGGGATAGTGGATATAGAAGCATTAAAGGCATCGCCGTACTGGCGAGTGAATAGGTGAGCAATCCGAATACCTAATGATGCAGTAGTTCACTAATCGCAATCATCTGCAGCCAACCTTCCCCGGAACCTGGCCCATCGAAACCTCGATATTTCCCACCAGCGAAGACTTTAGACGACGACGAGCCAGCCCCAACCCCAGCACCAGGCCCAGCCGCTTCCCCTGTCAAAGAGTCGGCACGACAAAAACTCCCAACCTCAAAACGTGGCCTGGAGAGACGCGATTCAGAAAAACGGAGCTGGGAGCCACAATTTGTCGCCGAAGAGGCTACGTTGCTCAACTTTTCAGATTCAGAGGAGCAGGTCTACAGCATATAGACCTGATAGTTTTTTACAGAATAGCAAGGTCGAGCTGGGATCGGGTTTAACAGATAGACGATGCCTTGCATAAAAAAAAACGATGATATGCCCCTGGTAGTTGTATAGATTTCTACTCTACTCAAGACTGATATGAATACGAATTTTATGGACCATCTAAGCTTGAGCGTCTTGGTCTTCCTCGTGTTTTCTTTTCTGTTCATTTATTAACTCGCTCTTTTCATCTAGCTTTGTCCACTTTGGCTTCCCATCTGGAATGTCCACGACTCTTGATGGGTAGAAGATGTGACATCTTGAAAGCGTTAGTTCGCAGTCCAATGCAACTGGCCAAAGCATGAGTAGACTTACTGGGGCTGGAAGTTCTCTCGCAGCTCGGGCGTGTCAAGGTTCAACAGAGTTGGGAATAGTAAGACCATATTCCTTCCCTCGTCCATGATCCAACTCCCGCACTCTGAACAGCCGACTTTGCAGGGGAGCACATGTTCAGATTTCTTTGACGACGTCTTGTAGAATCGCAAGCCCTTGACGCCATTCTCAAAGGCAAGGTCGGTTTTCTTGAAGATGGCAGCCCACTGGAATGGTGCACCTGAGAATGATTAGTAAAACGCATTAAAAAAAAGAGTCAAGTAGAGTGTACCGTGGATCTTCTTGCAGTCGACGCAGTGGCAATACTTGGATGCGAGTGGCTTGTCTCGGCTCAGCCAATACTCAACCTGGCCACAGTGACAGGACCCATGGATCTTGCGCTCAAATGATGCACGCTGTTCTGTGGCGTCGTCGGGCCTCTGATAAGGAGGCTGAGTTTCCCAGTCTTTGTGGTTGTCTGATTCGTAGGCATGCTGGTGGTTCTTCATATGCTCTTCATCGGACGCCATCTTGACGGGATTGGTCGGTTGTCACAATTGTGGAATAAAATGCAGGAACACAACACCTTGATGTCTGAATTCTCTGGATTTGGCAAAAGAGGAGAATTAATCTGGGGTTCTTGTATGCTTGTCGATTGTCTCAGTTCTCAGTATTAGTGGCGCAAGCTTGTCGTCATAGATGTACAATAGCCGCAACGATGAGTGCGCCCGATACATGACCCCCATATTGTCCATCACTTATCCCTAGACTTAGGATTCAAGATGTCATTGATCATCTCGGCCCACTTCCACGGCGTCCCTATTTCGGGATGTTTCTCCGTCGCAGAGTTCCAGTACTCCCAGCCCATGACTCCCCCAAGCCTGGGGTATTTATCCAGCAGCTTTGTCAAGCATGCCTTTAAGTCTTTGTCTTTGACGTGGCCGGAGCAATTTGCGGGGTTTGTGACGAGGCCTATCACCACCTTTTCTTGCGGCCATCCTCGCTGTATGATGGTTTCGTAGCCTTCCGGCTTGCTCATGTCACCCCAGCCACAGTAGAACTGGGTGTTGTACCATGCTATTCGTGAGCCCATCGCCTTCTCTAGCTCATCCATGTTGAAGCCGCCTAGGTTCTGCCTATTAAGCAGGGCTGGTGCGACGGGCGCCAGGGTGACGAGGAAGGACTGTCCAAAGTCGGTTTTTAAATGATCAATCAGACGAATCACGCCCCCAAGCGACATGGCTTCCTCAATATCGAGATCCAAACCATCAAACCCCGCATATTCAATCATCTTGCGAAGTGGCTGATACCATCGTCGAAAGCCTTCATGTGACCCGTCCAGTTTGGTGTACGAGCCCTGCGCCGCACCGCCAAGAAAACCGAGGACTTTGATGCCCCCGGCTTGAAGCTGTCGGATCTCCTCCCATAGCACATCGTACTTGTCCGAGTCGTACAAGTCGTTGTTGATGGTGATGCGGTCGGGCGCATTGAGATGAATCGCGCCGACGATGACGTGTGTGACGCCAGCCGCAGGGTCTAGAGCCGGGAGGATGGAGATGTACTCGTCGTTGTGGAAGTGGGTTTGATGGTAAAAGATGATACGACGGTGATTCTTGCGAACAGGGGCCGCGTTGGATTGAGTGACGAGCATGATGGCGGCGATGAGGAGCAAAACAATGAAAGACGGTGAAGCGGCCACGGCTTGCCGCGTCGCGTTTGTCTTAGTCATGCGGATGCTTCGGCGTGGGTAGATCAGCATTCTAAAGTCTAAATGGACACAAGAACATTCCAGAGAATAAATCGACCATCTCTAGTTTCTCTAGATCACTTGCCATTTTTTATTCTACATTTTGTTCACATTGAGCTTTAATCTCTGGTCTTCGGGGCGAGGTGTCATCTCGGATAAGGTTGGTTGAGGGTTGAGGCGGGGTGACGCACTTGTCAACATAGCCTTGAAGAGCTATGGAAATCAATCTTGATGAGATCACTATGCTACTTGAGATTACTATGGTACAATGAAAGAGGAACAAACGCTCAATTCCTTCACTCCTCCGCCTCCTCCGGTATTTCCTCCTCATCATATTCCTGCTCATCGTCGTCAATCCCCGCCTCTTGATACTGCTGATACTCGGCAACAAGATCATTCATGTTTGACTCGGCCTCGGTGAATTCCATCTCATCCATGCCCTCACCGGTATACCAGTGAAGAAACGCCTTTCGTCGAAACATGAGGGTGAACTGCTCCCCGATGCGCTTGAAGAGTTCCTGAACCGCCGTCGAGTTGCCCACGAAGGTTGAAGACAGCGTCAATCCAGAAGGTGGAACCGAGCAGAGTGCCGTCTGGATGTTGTTAGGGATCCAGTCCACAAAATACGCCGAATTCTTGTTTTGAACGTGTCCGATCTGCTCTTCCACTTCCTTCATTCCTACTTTGCCACGGCTTCATCCTCACTGTTAGCTGCAGAAACGCCTCAGGTCTGGCCTACTCACAAAATAGCTGAACAAGTCAAGAAGCGGCCATTTCGAAAGTCGGAAGCAGACATGGCGTTTTTGGGGTCAAAGAGCTGCTGTGTTAGTTCCGGGACAGAAATTGCCCTAAACGAACGACTGCTGCGGGCCGTCAAAGGAGCAAAACCCACTGTGAAAAAGTGTAATCGCGGAAAGGGCACCATGTTCACAGCTAGCTTGCGCAAGTCCGAGTTCAACTGGCCGGGAAACCGAAGGCACGTCGTTAAGCCCGACATGACAGTTGAGACTAGATGGTTTAGATCGCCGTAGGTCGGGTCCTTGAGTTGCAGGGTTCTTTTGCATATGTCGGATAAGGCTTCGTTGTCGAGGCAAAACGTTTCATCCGAGTTTTCAACGAGTTGATGAACTGACAAGGTTGCGTTGTACGGTTCAACAACGACCTCGGAAACTTTGGGTGACGGCAAGACAGAATAGGTTGCCATCATCCGGTCTGGGAATTCTTCGCGTACTTTTGCGATTAATAGGGTGCCCATTCCAGCCCCGGTTCCGCCGCCAAGGGAGTGCGTGATTTGGAACCCTTGCAGACAGTCACAGCCCTCGGCCTCGCGACGAACAACTTCGAGAACCTCCTCGATGAGCTCGGCACCTTCGGTGTAGTGGCCTTTTGCCCAATTGTTTCCGGCGCCGGCCTGGCCGTAAACGAAGTTGTTGGGATGGAACAATTTAGCGTTGGGCCCAGAACGAATTGCATCCATGGTGCCTGGCTCCAAGTCGATCAAGACTGCCCGAGGAACAAACTTGCGACCATTTGCCTGAGGGTTGGATGGTAAGCAGACAATTGATTTAATGATTAGAGTAAAGAAAGCCTGACCTCATTGAAGTAAACTGACAGCCGATCAGACTGGACATTACTTGTTCCTTTAAACCTGCAGTGGGTTAGTTTCAGATGAACCAGCGAGTAGACAAAACTACTCACAATCCATCGGCATCAAGCCCATGCTCGTTGTGAATGGTTCGCCTGATGAGAACGTTAGTTTACTTTCAAAACGTGGCTTGGATGCGGAAATAAAAAAAAATACCAGAAAGCAGACCCAACTTGATTGCCCTAAGGTATTTTGGTCAGCTCATACACGCGAATTGGGGTTGAGAGATAGCCTCACACATTGGCCAGTCTGGAGATGAATCTGGTTGAGTTGTTAGTCCATCATCATGGTTCATAAAGTGGGACGAGAACTGACAATTTCGCGCATCGTGATAAAAACACGCGATGGGCAAGCAGTAGGTGAAAATAGGAGATGATTCACGATTTGGAGGTAAAACAACAAAGACTAGAAATAGGCAGGTAAGGTAACTGGAATAGTGATGCGTATTGGGATGAGGGACGACGACAGCTCCAGTTCAGCCTCGCAGTGCCTCCTTTACTACAGAAACTGGGCAATCAGAGGGAACAAACTTCAAAAAGAACACATTGCAGGAGGGAAAATCTAGGAATTGTCATCTGTTTTGTTTAAACTGCTCACTTTTATGGGCGCCATAGTTCATGATCGCCTGTGCTCCGCCGGCTGCGGCGGTCGTTGACTAAGCCGCCCCCTGCCGAATTCTCCGCCGGCGCCGGCGGAGGAGCTGTTTCTTACATCCCCAATCACCCGTTTCACCCGACCCCCATCAACAAACATCACATCCGCCGCAACCGGCATATTTTCCGAAGATACAGACGGCTCGACTCGTATCACGCGTCGCTTTTTCTGAATAACCCCCATCATGCCAGCCACAGCAAAGAAGGGCCATGCTGCCCCCACAGACGACACACCCACGGCGAAGCGTCGGAACATCCGAAAGGGGACACGGAGCTGCTGGGAATGCAAGAGACGCAAAGCTCGTTGCACTTTTGCAGATGATTCGGACACAGTATGCGTCGGCTGCAGCCGCCGGGGTTCGGTCTGTGTGAGCCAAGAGTACCCTGAAGAGACGTCCCAAGCCTGCCAGCCCGACGAGAGGAGACTGCAGCACTTTGCACGAATAGGCCAGATGGTCGTCAAGATAGTCAAGGAAGAGGCTATACTTGAGACATCTGCAAAGCCTGAACCTGTTGACGCTTGGGACCCCGGGGATGTTGAAACTGTAATCCAGGATATTCGATATGTCACCTCGAACAAGACATCCCATGTACGCACATCAACCTTACTTGTCTATAATGTTCCCATGACTAACTTGGAGGCTTTTCAAGTCACAAATAACGACAGAAGGAGCCAATCAGAACTTTCCATCAATACCTTCGACTCTCAATGCCAAGCCCAGCGACCAAGTCGTCCAACCACGCCTCGCGGAACGACCCCAATCGTCAACTACAGCCACATCTGCCGACGCGGGCTTCCCTACGCCCCAAGATGTCGCGACGATTAGCCGTGTTCTGGGTGTGAGATCCGCCTACTCCATCCACATGATGTTTTTGCCTCACAAGTTGCTTGACCCGGCCAACTTTGGCAGCTTTTACCATGTTCCCGATATTTATGCCCCAGAGCCACAGCCAGTACTCCAGGCAAAGAAATTGCTTATCTTGGCAATCTTTATCCAGAGTATTCAACCATGCTCTGAAAAGGAACTGGACCAACTGTCGGCGTCACCAACAGCCATGGTAACGCGGCTCATGAAAGCAGCTAATGCATGTACTGGTGCGAGGAACTTTCCCGCAACGACTATCGAGGAGCTCGAATGCCTTATGCTAGAGGGTCTTCTACTAGCTAACGGCGGCCATCTGCGACGAGCCTGGCTAGTGTTTCGCCGGCTGGTGGCCGATGCTCAGCTGCTTGGTGTGCATCGTGCCCACCACGTCGCGAAATACCTTGATCCTGAGAACAAGCTAAGCATCCCGTTCTTTTGGTTCCGAATCCTATACATAGAAAGGCTCCTGTCCCTTCTTCTTGGTCTTCCTCAGGCTAGTACGGATTGCACGGTCGGAGACGAAGAGGCCCTGTTAGCAGAGGAGTACCCCATGGCTCGATTAGAGCGCATGCACTGTGTCATACTCTCGAAACTCCTGGAGCGCAATGAAACGGCACAGAATAGTCGAGACCAAGATCAACTGCGGGATATCGACCGTGAGCTTCAAAGAGCAGCTCAATTGATGCCAGCGCGATGGTGGCTGGCCCCTAACCTCTCTGGAATCACCAACGAGAAGCAGCGTTTCTGGGATACCATGAGACTCATGAGCCAGCTCTTTCATCATTTTCTCATCCTCCAACTTCACCTGCCGTACATGCTTCGATCGTCACAGAGCCCCCGGTACAATCACAGCAAGATGATTTGCGCTAGTTCTAGCCGCGAGGTCCTCATGAGATTTATAGAGTCTCGGAGCAACCAGACGGTCGTCTTTCACAACCGGGCAGTTGACTTCTTTGCCCTCATCGCATCCATGACCCTTCTACTGGCACATATAGATAGTCCCCAGGGCGCCAAGGAGGAGAGCCTGGTGCATCAGCGACCTGTCGACCGCGCAGTTACTGAGCAGGCGATGGAGTATATGGACGAAGCCAACAGATCCAGCCCTGATATGCTGTCTCAAAAGAGCGCCGATGTGGTACGGAGTCTGTTGGATGTTGAAAACGAAGCTTTCAACAAATACAACACCAAGGAGGAGACTGCGCAAACTTTCGCGGACCAGAAGCGTGAGGGCGAGAATTGCGGCATGCAGCTCAATATTCCCAACATCGGGGCTGTACACATCACAAGTGAGGGCATCGTCAGACGGCCCGCCAGCCGACAGGGCGTTCCAACATTGAAGCAATCTGGCTTAGCGCAGCAAGATCAAGCTCCACTTGACGGAATACCTCAGCACTCTGCGAGCCAGGTTCCTGGAGGAAGCGACCTCGATAATCAACACCAGTCTGCTGGTCTACTGGACACATTCTCAGAGCCAATGCTTCAAAGCTATGACCAGCAACCGTTCTCGGCGGACTTTGGTTCACTGGAAGAAGAAAGCGTCTTCCAAGGCGTTGATATGGCCTACTTTGATCGCCTGTTCAAAGGTGTTGAGACATCGGAGGAACTCGCACATTCTGATCTGTATGGGTTTTCGACATGTTATAGAAACTTGTAATAGCATAATGCCGACTCGTCTAACAAATATTGCCTCGCTGAACATAACGGGTTAAACCCTGTTGGCCGTGATGAGAGTGTTGGTCGTGGCTATTCGTTCTATCGACTGATGGACCAATATACACCATGTGAGCTAAACCAACCCACGGTGAGTAATTCACGTTCTTCTCACTACCTTATATAACACTCCTCTTGATCTTCTAATGTCGTGGCTTTAGAACTAACCGACCTCGATGAGAAGCACAAGTTACTATCTACTAATAGGTAGGCACCATTCTTTGGTGCCGTGTATATACTATTATAAACCAAATCAAGTTCAAGGATAACAAGCTTTCAGGATACTGCATATAATCATAGAGGCAGATATTCAGCGAATTAGCTACCCTAAGCTATCGCCTAGCTCAACTTAAGTGGCGATTTTCCCGAGACAGCTTAAGAATGTTCCTCACATCCCGCTTGGTCTGGACTGCGCGTCTCTTCCCCCCAAAGCTTTCACGATTGCCCGTTTGATAGCAACATCGAGGTCAACTCCAACCTCTTCAAACAATCGCTGTCATTTTGATGCAGCTGGTCCTTGAGGTCGGGAACAATCATGCCAAATTGTGGGAGGGCAGTCGAACCTGACCCGACGCTGAGAATGCCCCTGAAAGTACAGCCCCTCATGTTTCGGTTATCAATCTTGTTGAAACGCATATAATTGGATTATCTATGCGAGTGACGCAGTACGTGTTAGAATTGGCGAATCATGTGGCCAGATTGTGAGTATCCCTTCACATGGCTTGTCTCAGTCCCCGCAGATCCGGATTCAACAGTCCGTCACGGCTTATCGCGGGCGGATACAGCCGCGAATGAAGGGAGGACCGGGGCGAAAAACTTCTGTGAACGTTGGTCAACTTCACAAGACCTTCATACCAGTCAAGATTGAGGCATTCCAGACTGCAAAGACCGCATTGAGCAAGACATCGCCCCTGGATGGCTGGACATGCAGACTCTCCCAATGCCACGATGGCCTCAAGACTCTACTCCTTCATTGTCACTTCCAAGCTTGCAGGAGTCAATTTCCTTTGTATCCGTGTACTAGATGTCTTTCTCGAAAACCAAATCCCTCCAGTCCGGCACCTATGACCAACGACCACGCCATGAGTCACACGCATCCAAGTCGACCCGAGCACCGTGTAGCTCGAAGCCTGGATATCACAGCATCTACTCTTAACAGAAGGAGCCCGCTGGAGCTCGAATTTTGGGCACTGGGAATTAGAACGCAACGTGGGAGTAGCGGCGGACCCATCGGGCTGGCTCGGAGCGGCGATGACGACCTTGCGCCGGCACCCCTTGAAAGGAACGGCATCACATTAGAGGTGGATGAAACCGACGATAATGTCGATATAATCGACTCGTACGCCAGATCCTGGGACAGTCAAGATCTCGACAGCCAGTTAGTCTATTGCACTGCAGCTGAGGGACCGAAACCAAAGCCTACCGGGGATCAAACACCTCGATGGCCCTTTATAAGTGACGATATTGTCGTCTTGCCGACTTCTCCCCAGGAAGACACACAGTCTACAAGTTCTCGCGGTTCGCAACCGAAATCACGACGCTATCGGCGCCTCAACCTGGACATCGAAGTGCCTCCTTTGCCCCCTACGCCAGCACTCGAATCCCCCAAAAAGATTGGCGATAGCCCGACAAACCCTCCAAGCCCCCAGGGCAAGATTATGACATCAGCCCAGTTCGAGGCTTACCAGAGGCAAAAGGACCGGGAGGATGCTGAACAGCGACTTTGTCGCCCCGATGAAGACGACCATATCAACTACGACGAAGACGATGTCGAAGAAGCTAAGCGCCTTAGGCAGCAGAGGAGGAAACAACAAGCTCACATGCTCAACTACCGCCCGAAAATGGCAAAAACAACGGGCGGTGGACCGCGTCCTTTCAACATACTCGTCGACAGGAAACCCATGTCGGCACCACAAACCCCTACGGCACCTCCGTCAGAAGATGATGACGATGATGACGACGTACCCTTAGGTTTACTTCAGGCTCTCAAGCTTTTGGGACCAGAGTCTCCAAAACGCGTACCACCATCGTCGGGGACTCAAAGTACTTGATTGCCAATGGCCCTTTCACTTGGGGCACTTGGCTTGGTTGGACCTCCGACCCACAATGGTCACTTATCTATCACTCACGACCTTCTCGCCTATCCTGGCTTCCTTTATCTCATCTGTGCTTTTCAGAATTGTCATGTCACCCTTGTGCGGCGGCATGTAGCTTGCAGGACATCGGAGCCGAAGGCTGGTTTGACCCAATATTGATGTTGCCCGATGCATCTTTCCAATTGCGTCAGGTACCTGTTGATGGTTGCAAGCATTTGCTGTCTGTTTCATTGTTGGTTCCGTCGATATCAACAAACCTCCGAGGGTGTGCACCGCGGTTCTACCCTAATCACTTGGAATAAGTATTGGATCTTGCCTACGCATTATGGACGGTTATTGAGTAGTCGGGAGGATGAGCAGGATTTTAATGAAAACAAGACTAGCGTCAGTCGGCGTGTATTTGAGGACATGGCAGAGTTAGACTTATTACGCAGCGCAAATCGTTACTTGTAATGTTTCTTACTATTTACGAACACTAGGCTCATTTTGTTAAATTGATGGCGTTTATCCTCTGATTTACACACTACATCGTCTTCTCCACCTGAGCTGTTAAGTCCCCATGCTTGTCGAACCCTGCGCCAAATCCTGAAATGTGCCGCCTTTATACGAAAGCTCAAGAAGGAGAATTATGTCATAACCATTGAAGGAAGGTTTGTATGAATTAAAGGGAATAAACAACGTTTGGCAACTTTTGGAGATAGCCTCCTGTCTAGATTATGTCTATGATAACTATAGCATAGAGATGCAAACAAAGTGAAACAGAACCTCCTCAATTATCCAATTAGAGTAATGGGATTAAACATATAATAAAAACAAGGACGGTGCAGCACATGGTGAGAATTTGAGGTTTGCTGGCATAGTTGGTGACGTAGACAAAGGGGGCATCGTCTGAACCCGGTGCTAAACTCGTGTTAGTATGATACTTATTCACAGCGTCATTAAGAAAGATTTGGGCTCGCTTACAAGGGAACGGACTTGAATCATAGCCCGAGTCTGGAGCTGGCTGGGGCTGGTCGGCAGCATCAGGAGCAGCCTGGTGATTTGCCCCAGGAACCGATCCGGGATGCGCCTCGGGGTTGGAGCCGGCACCGGCGGTAGGGATTGGCGCAACCACTGATATCAAACTTGTTTTGGCAGGCGAGTTGACGAACTCATCATCTGCTGGGGGACCAGCCTTGTTTTTCGGCTCAGGAACCACTTCTGGACGCGTATCGGAGTCGCTCTCGGCGGCGGCAGTTGGTGCAGTATCTGGCACGGGGCCTGAGTTTAAGCTTGGGTATGCAGGGGAGTTGATATTGCTTCCGGAGGGGGGCTGATCATCATCCTGTGCCGGAGCATCGTAATCGTCTTGAGGCGGGGCGGAATCGTCGTTCCAAGTCGGAATATGGTCGTCATTCCAGGGCATTCCATCTCCATTATCATGAGAAGAGGGCTGATCATCCTGAGTGGGAATATCGCCATCATTCTCAGGCACAGGGTGGACACCAGGGACCGGTGCCAGAGGTCTGTCATCCCAAACTGGGAATCCTTGAGAAGCAGGGACTTGTCCATCCTGAGAAGGGCTGTAGTTATCACCCCAAGCTGCAGAGTGGACATCGCCGTGGATAGGAGGTACAGGATGGCCACGCCAAGCCGGGACTACATCATCACCATTGACACTTGGAGTTACCGTAGGTGGTTGTGGGAAGTTGGTGATGTACGGCTTCTCAGATACTGGGTGCGTGATTGTCGTCGTGATGGGCGTAGGGCCGCACGTGTAGCAGGTCTGGACGTCGCAAGTGAAGCCAAAGGGGATATCCGTTGAAGCCACCTTCGGCGGAGCAGTCATGCCTCTGTATGTCTCAGTGACAGCATAAACTTGTGGACAAAGGCCTTGGGCGCAGAAGCAATCGTAGGTAGCCTCGTAGGTGACGGTTTGCACACAGGTGTTGCACCCGCAAGCTTGACAACTTGGCGCCTCAACCTGGATAGGGATGGGACCCCCCGTGATGGCCGGCATCTCAACCACAGCTGTTGGACCGCCGACGTTGAGGGACGGCATTCCGCCGAGACCTGCTGCAAAACATTGCGTGATGGTGGCCGTTCGGTACGTAAGAATAAGGGCATCGGGCGCTGCAAGAGCAATTTTGGCGGTCGTAAAAAGAGCCAAGATTAAAGAAAAATAAGCCATAATGATTAGGCAACTAAAACAAACCAAGAAAAGAAAAGAGTGACTTGAAATGAATGCGTTGTAAATGAGGGGAAAGTGAAAGAGTGACTGGAATATCAACGACAAACCGCGAGAACAAGATGCAAGGCCAGGAAATACGCCGGCATTTAGAGCTCAGCAAATACTGTTTACTGGGGCCGTTCGCATCCCTAAAGCTTGCAATTATGTCTCACATTGGCACCACAGGGCTGAACCCGTGAAATAAGTCTGCGTTCCAGCCCACGCCCTGCCCTGCCGACCGCCACACGCAGGGCGGAGCATTGGCTTGTTGCAGCGAGAGAATAGTGCCCTAGCTTTCGGATTTGGCTGGCTAGATTAAGGCCTGGACTGCATGTTTCTCTTGGTGGGTGCAAATTGCCCTGCCCTGCATGTGGCTATCGGATGTGGCTGGCTGGATACAACGGTCGACCTGTCCATCCTGGGAACACTCCATTCCAAGGGCTAAATCCGAACGATTGGTTCATCGAGTCACAGTTGTCGATTGTTTGACTCTGATGGTACTCAAGGTCTTGGTAAGTTATGAGAACTAGGTCAAAGAATTTGCCACCGTTCTTGTCGAAAGCCGCCCTTGAGTGGAACTACTACTCGAGCACTCCTCCTGCCAACGGGGCAGAGATGCCAGTCACTACACCATGCTGCCGACATGAAGTGGCCACTATTTACTCTCACTACCGGAAGCATCCTCCAAGCTGCCGCTGCCCTTGAGCAAGTTGGAGACGCCCAGCTCGTTCACGGCTCTTGGTGTTTTACCTACTTGTCGAGTTACCTGGCCCCTGTCCAGACCGAAGATGCTGGACCTGCAGAACAAGAAGAGCCAGACTCTTCTACGGCCCAGCTGGCGCCTGGAATACTTCCTCCATTGGTTGGGAATCGCACAACTGCGGCTCTGACTGCAACAGACTCAGAATCTTCGGAAGTTACTCAACTGCCCTCTCCAGAACCCGAGTCTTCTTTCTCTTTCGTGTCAATTTTGCCTTCCGAGTTGTCCTTATCGTCCGAGTCGCCTCTTTTTTCTGGGTCGCTTCCCTCTTCCGAGTTGCTTTTCCCGTCCGCGTCGCTCACCACCCTGTCTGACGGCCAAGTTGTGCCGGTTACGGAGTCTAGTTCTCTCTCTCTACCCAATGTAGCAGCCTCCAGCGAAGCCTCCAGTCAAGGCTCCAATGTACAAACCTCCAGCCAAGTCTCCACTACCAGCTCTGCAGCTGAGGTATCCGGCCAGGCCATAATCCTATCCATAGTCCCCAGAACAACAGACGAAAAACGAGGCCTATCAAAGAGAGCTCTGGGAGGCTTTATCGGCGGCGGAAGCTTGACCAACGCTAGGATCTGCACCAATGCTGCCGTCTTCAATCTGGCCTTGGGACAACTTTTTAACCAGGGAACCCCTGTATACTACTCTGGTGAATCTTTCAAGCAGCTCGGCGGTCAGGGAACACCGCCCGATGGCGCCATCACAAGAACCTTTCTTACCTTTGAGGATAATCTTGTCTTTTCTAATTCAGCCTTGCCCAATGGCCGGGCCGACTTTTGCCAGGATCCTGATAGCGGACAGGTGTTTATCACGTTCGTATCAGCGCCTTCGGGCTGTGTTCCCATCTCGCTGCGTGTCTATGGAGGTAAAGTAGACCTTTTGAATACCCTTAGTACCTGGCTAACTCATTTCAATAGTCGAGCAGTGCCAGAATGGTCGAATAGTCGGAGAGGATTCATCAAGCTCAATCGGCAGCCAGCCAACTCAAACTTCTTCTATCGACGAACCGACTACGGCAACCTCGACAGAAACAGAAATCTTGAACCCGTCTTCCGATTCGTCTCAAGAGTTACCTTCGACAGACCCTACAGATTCATCTACATCCACAAACCTCCCAGAATCGATCGATTCTTCCTCTGAAGCGGCCGAAACCACGCAATCTTTTGATAATACAGAATCTACGGACGCGTCGGTAACAGATTCGGCGACAAGCTCATCTTCAACGCTACCATCTTCAGAAGTTTCCTCATTTTCATTTACATCTCCAGAGTCTTCTGAGTCGTCTACTACGCCCTCGGGAGAGCCCCTAACACCATCATCAACATCCAGCGGCGCTTCATCTTCTCTCACCTTAGATCCTGCCCCAGCTTCATCCAGCACGGCATCTTCAGAGTCATCCTTTTCCTCCAGGTCATCATTTATAGATTCGCGTTCGTCAACCCTATCACAGTCTATTGATTCATCTTCTTCCTTCGTCACACCTTCAACGGACTCACCTTCCTCATTTGGTACATCATCTACAGATTCATCTTCGTCCGATACACCGACATCTGACTCACCTTCCTCATTTGGTACATCATCGGCTGATTCATCATCGTCTTCATCTATTGCTACATCATCTACCGAATCATCATCCTCTTCCAGTGAATCCACGGATTCTACGTCTTCTGACCAAACTACGGATTCCACCTCTTCTAAATCATCTATGGACTCCTCATCGTCCACTTCTGATCAGTCCACTGATTCTACTTCTGCTTCGTCCGATACCACATCATCCTCAGAGTCATCGTCCTCTACTGACCAATCCACGGACTCTACATCTTCTGCTTCGTCTACAGACTCTTCATCATCAGAGTCTACATCTTCTTCTGAAACCACGTCATCAGAGTCCACGACTTCCTCGGAAACTACGTCGGAGATTACATCCTCTTCAGAAACGACATCGTCAGAGTCTACGTCCTCGTCGGAAACTACATCGTCAACAGAATCTGATACTACCACTAGTGAAACCACAACTACTACCACCACGACTACCACGACTACCACATCAGCCTGTGACACGAATCCGTTGACAACAGTAGCCTTGGCCAACCCAACTCCGCTTTTCGATGACGGTACGGATCATGACGATGACTTTACTAGCGTTGTCTTACCATTTGCTGTTGGTGGCACTGACCAAACAACCGTTTGGGTCAGCACAAATGGAGTGATATCACTTTATAATGGAGCGGACTCATTCATCAACCGAGCACTCCCCACGACCGACCTTCCCTCGATATCTTACTGCCCTTACTGGGATGACCTCTATATTAAGCGAAGCCGTGGAGACGCCATTGTTTACGAAGTCTCTACAGGCCACCTTTGAGTGGGTTTATGGGAGAGCAGTCGGGACCGACATATTCCACTTTACCATGACTCTTTACCAGGCGTTTCCTACAATTGTAGAGTACATGTACTACATTACACCGGACAAGGGGTCAAGCGCAACCATCGGGACTCAGGAAAGCGGCATCCTGAGCTACGTGCAATACTCATTCGACCAAGCGAACTCTGTTCCAGACGGGCTTGTTGTGACGATAAATACTGCCGCCCTCACCTTCACTACTGGAACGTTTGACAATTCTGAATGTGGGAAACAATAACCACAGGCGAACCCAACCCCCTGGCTTGCATATCGCCAGAAAGCCTGTATACAGTTGAGTCTGGTAGATAGACACTGTCCAGCAGCGCACTTCTAGGTGTTAACAAGTTTAAGTTTCTTTGTACTATAGTGTAACTAGATCAATGCGTTGTAGACATTTTCAGGGACAATCCGTTGGTAGCGCTGTTTCGGCCTGAGGAACTCGACACCCGCCATCACCTATGGATCTCCGACTGTCAGAATTCAATGCATCAAACACATGAACTTGCACATGCTAAACTATGAAAGCTTGGTGGTTTGAGAGCAGTTGCTGAACTGAGGGGTTTGGCTTGAACAGTCTGCTAGAATAGCTGTCCCTTGAGAGAAGTACGCCAGGCTTTCAAAGTTTAAGTCCACCCGTGATCTGGCAAGGAGATACCTTCCCTACTTGTAGCTAGTCGTAGTACTCGCGAGTGAGTGCCGTGTCAGACAACTTGCTCATCTTGGCGTCACGAGGATTGCAGGCATCGCATTTACGGCACCCGTCATCAACCACCTGGAACTTGGTCCAGTTGTTGTTTCCAGGCCATGCCATTGTGTCAGATGTGGAGTGTTATCGGTTGGTAAGAGAGATGAGGTGGAGTTCCAAGGTGGTGAGCGAGGGGGCTTTATGTAGATAGGGGCGACGTAGTTAGTTGCTTTTGAGACCTGGATCGCGTTTTCAAATAGCATAGCCCTAATCTCTTCAGTCTAGTGGCTTCTCGGTTTAGCCCAAGCTATTGCATTGTCGAATGGTGTGGAGCCATTGGCCCATAATTAGCACTTTGACAAACTACACCAACGTATGCAAGCCTCCTTTCGAAAATCAAGTTTTAGAACAGACCTGAGTGACGATACGAGGGATCTACATTTATGCACTTTAAGTAAACCCTGCGGGTCCTCATTTGTCAAAGGCTAACAGCCTACTGCGTTGCGGCGATCTTCCGTTAGTCCGGCAGGTCAAGCAGCTGCGCAGAAGGTCAACCTCCGTCAGAAATCGGAGAGAGGAAGGAGAAACCTTGATAAGATCAAAACATAGACTCCAGTACACTGGGAATTCATTTCATGGAGTCCACCTAACCAGCGTGAGGCTATTCACAGACTGACTTCTCACTTCCATCACCTCCCACTGCACGTGTCTTAGCGTACCTAAAAGTCTAAAACGGTTGACTTTCGGCGAAGAACTCGTTATTATCCGTCCAAAAACGGTGAGCCATTAGAAAATACAGTGGAAAGTATGTGGGTAAAGGCAGGTCGTATGACTTGTAAATAGCCTGTCCGGCTACAATTCTGAGCTTACCTAGTCATCTTCCCTAGTCATCTTCCCCAGTTCGGCATTACCCAGCGAATGATGTGAAGTGCATGGCATAACCCTACAAGTGCATATGCATCACGATGAACAATTAGGAGATTTTAGGGCAAAATTTGTCCAAGATGCGCGATCCCTGTCCCTGGGCTGCAGAGTTGCAATGCATCTAGTAATTCGTATTGCCCCAGTACAGCCTTGAACAATACATATGCAGCATACGCCAGGCTACCCACTGTTGAAGTTGTCAGCATCCAATCGAGCTGAATATTGCGCTATCTTCTAGGCATGTAGCGTAGCATACATAGTTGGTTACACAGCGTTGTCAGCGTGGTGTCCCGCGCCAATTACCTCATAGGTCTGCTATGCGGATTGGGATCTTATGCACACACGGCTTGTACTCCACCTAGTTGACCTCGAGATTACAGCAGTTGATACTTTGCGACACCTGATACTTCGGAAGATGAGATAAGAACAAGGTTCCACTACGAGAATAAGTCTTCTAGCCACCGTTGAGCTTGACAAAAGGGGAGACAGCATGGGGGTCTAGTCGGCCAGGTGAGTTACTCCGAGCTTACTTGTGGCAACACCCAAGCAACTAATTGTCTTAGTGTTGTGTCGTGACAGATGATGCCATTGTCACTGCATGCAATTCTATTATGTGTTATAACCCTACGACTGAGGTGGAGACCCTGTCATCTCACGTGAAGGCCAAACCAACTCAATAGAAGCCTGAGCGGCCTTCAACTCTAGCCTGTTTCCTACCTCCGTATCCGGTGGAACATTGAAAGCGGCAAGTTGCAGGGAGATATGGCGGAGATTCGACGAGACCATCTGCCTATACTCCAACTCTCCTTCGACTTTATCAAGTATGATCGTCTGAGGCCGCCCATGACGCCAACATCGGTGAGGTATATCATCTGTCAACGTGAGGCTCTCGAGATGCTTGGGGATGGCGTCTCTCAAATTTGCCAAAGTTAAGCGATCCATCAGAAGAACCCAAGGTATCGAGAGACGGCGTAGTTTACACAAGCCAGTCAGAGCGTCCGGAGAGCCATGGATGTTCATGCGACGACGGCGATAGCGGCAAGCGTGTGATCCATCAGGCTGGCGATCAAGTGTGATGATCAACTCTTCCAACGTGCCACCCAGTTGGCTCACTGCCGACGCCATCTTGTCAAGATGGAGGTCGGGGTCCTGGATCGCTTCAATTTTATTCTGGCACCCCCAATCGTACTGTAACTTCTTAAGGCCCGTGAACCCCGACAGGAGCGTCCCCAGCGACTTCTCCCTCAGTTTAGAAAGTTTTAGCGACCGTATAGATGAAGACGTGGGTGGATGAGACGGCCAGTTGAATTCGTCGGTATTATCAATCCCAACCGACAAGTCTTGGATATGAGGGAGATAGACAAAAGGGAGAACATCCTGGGTGTTCTTATAACCTTTTTGTTGCCGTTCCCGTGGCCATTGAGAAAACCCAACCTCTCTCAAATGTTCATACGTGGGTAGTTGGTGACGTGATGGCTCAAAAAGAGCAGCCCTAAGCATCATTCCCAGGATTCTGTTGACCATGGTGAAATTGACCTGAACACGGAGGAACCTCAGCCTTGATAGTTGGGTTAGCAAGAGGCATACTACAGCGTCCATAGACCCGTCCCGGACTGCTTCAATCCAGCTCTCAGCATGTGCAAGTTTGGTTCGTCTGATCATGTCAGAGGCCTTGTCCATCTGGAGGAGCGTGGTGTCGACAAGAGGAGAACTCGGGTACCTTCTGGAACGCTCTCCGTGCAGGTCATCTCCAAGCAGGGACATTCTATGGATCAAGTCAGCCACTTTAGGGCGGTCGAGGATTGTCCGTAGCAGTAGGACAATAGGGGGTCTTTCCGAGTTTGTCTTGTCCCATGGTAGGTCAACTTGGGCGTAAAGAATTGGCTCTGCGACGTTCCGAAAGTATTTGTTGGCCATGCTCACAGAAGACAGGTCGGCGGTAGAGAGCCGCTCTAGCGTCAAGAGCAAGAGCTCTCTTGGCCAGTGAACAAGCGAGGCCATGCTTATTGATCCTAGCGTACGCGGGCACCAAACCTTGCCTAAAGGAAAAGTGATGCGATGGTTGAGAGGGGTGGGTTGAAATCAGGCCAGGCAGCCAGGGTCCAGGACACGGCTCCACCACAGAGGCGTTAAGCTTGCTCGAAATGGACAATTTGAGGCGGTCAGTGGCGGCAGAGTTGCTGAGCCCCTGGGCGTCAGCGCTTATGCAGACCCATGAAACCCAGAACTGACTAACATGCCCCGCCAACGCAACCCAACATACATCCATGCCCAGGCACGCAGGTCAAGACACCGAGGGCCAGCCTCTCCCCTATGAAGAGCGGCGCCATGTATCTCTTGGCCCGCGTGCTGGGTAGGGCGGGCACCCTTTGTCCCCGACAGCCCGGTTGCAGGGGTAGCTCGTTGTACATAAGTCAAGCGGATGCGTCTACGGTACAACCCATGTGAGCTATATCCTTATTCACTTGGACACAGACCCAGTTTCCCCAAAGAGCCCTCAAGAACCCAAAATGGCAACCACTACTACCAACGGTGTTTCTACCGCAGTCAAGGGGGGAATGAAATCGAGCGACCCCCTGCCTCTCTCCCCAGAAGAACTCACTGCCGCCTGGTTCACCAAAGTCCTGGGCAAGCCAGTCAAGGAGGCCACCATTGCCGAGGCTATCCATGGCACAGCATCCAAAATCATCGTCGAGTTGACCTTTGAGGACTCTGCCGATGCGCCAATCAGAGTTTGTGTCAAGGGTGGCTTCAACCCGACTTTGATGACCACCCTGTCCTTCATGTATGCCATCTACCGGTTGGAGGCCGAGTTCTACTATTACCTCGGCCCGACCATCAAGATCCCTCTGCCTCCCGCAATTTACTGCGGCACGGATACTGTCAATGGACAGGGCATTGTGGTCATGGCCGACCTCAAGTCTCGCGGGTACACCTTCGGAAATCCCCTCGAGGCCTGGCCCGTTGATCGGGTTCAAATAGGTGTAGAGCAGCTTGCTACACTACACGGCAACACTTGGGGTCAGAAACTTGAGGACTTTCCTTGGGCTAGCAAGACTGTATCTCTCAGAGAGGCCGTCGTAGGCTTGGTGACCCCTGGGGAATGGAGCAAGCGATTCGATGGAGATGCCAAACCTCCAGTACCGGATCACCTGGTTGATCGCGAGAGGATCTCTGCAGCATTCAATCTCCTTTGGAAGCCAGAAAACTCGACGCTGAACTGCCTCGCTCACGGAGATGCGCACATCGGCAACACCTTTATTTCGCCCTCCGGAGAACCTGGGTTCCTAGACTGGCAGGTCATTCACGGCACCTCGGCCATGCACGATGTTTCTTACTTTATCATCGGTTCGCTGTCGATTGAGGATCGCCGAAACCACGAAAAAGAACTCGTGGACGCGTATCTGAAAGCCCTGCACAAGGCCGGAGGACCTAAGCTTGAGAGAGAAGACGTCTGGGAGGAATACAGGAAGCACACATTCCATGGCTTCGCGTGGGCACTTGCTGGACCGATGATGCAGAGTCGCGATATTGTAGACACGATGACGGCTCGTCACTGCGCCGCGATCGTGGACCATAAGAGTATTGAGCTTCTTGAGGGACTCGAGAAGTAAATAGTCACGGAGGAGAGTGGTCTATCAACGACTATTCATCGTAATGCGCGCGTTGATATATATCTCCATTAATAGACATAGCTACCCAGTTAATAAACCTTAACACGAACCCTGTGCAAGGAAGTGGGTGAAACTCAAATCGGTCCATCACGATACATACGTAGTAATTAGGAAGCAGACCAAACAGAACGAGAACGGGGTGCCATACAGACTCACTGAGTCAACACAAAGCTGGAGGGAACCGCTCATCCAACAGATATCAGCATCTCGAGTCATGTCCCCGCGCCGATGTAACACGGGAAACGGGGGATCTCCCGGGCCCCACCTTGTGACAGGGAGGCCCTGCTTGACTAGAATAGAGCCAAGATGAATCAGCTTTCGCTTTCGGATACGAAGATATTTCAGGGATTCGAAGCAACATCAAGTCGCTTAAGGATACAGTATTGCATTGGGCATTGAAGGGCCTTGGCAAAGACTAATGCCGCCTTGTCCATCCCCGCTCCAATTATCTACAACATCCATAAATTCAGGTGGCACCACCATGCTTTCCTGTACCTGCATCGAAATTAATGATGTGCTGCACAAGTGCCTCTGTTCAAAGCCCTGAAAGAGCGAGAACCGATGTAGACTTCATGTTCGTCCCTTGTCACCACATGCGTTCGGACGAGGCTCATATTCACAGTCTGTCAACTCTTCCGCGACTACCATATCCGCAGTCTATCACCTGCCTATTTCTTGCATGTCATAAAGAGTACGAATCCAAGAGCCATGTACTTCACAGTACTCTCGTATCAACACAATAATTGTCGTAAGACATGATGTGATGGAGGAGAGGACACAGGTCCCCAGGGGTTGGTTTCCGGGGTCAGTTCCGGGATTAAAACAAAGAGCGAGGTCCACTCTTTAGAGTTTTATGCCAAGACGACTGCACTAGCAGGGGTGCTTCCAATCAACTTCTGGGCGAGTCAAATAAGAAAAGAAGAGAGTTGCGTAGAGCAAGCCACTTATTCGTACAATTTGCGGGGTACAGTACTGCGTATGTTTCAATTTCCAATGAATTCTTACCTTCCACAAACTCGATATCTATACGCCTACCTTCGGGCTCAGAGCAGAAATCGGTCGTAAGGCGTAGGGCGTAGGGCGGAAGCTCCGACTCTCGGGGTTGTTAAGACCCCGAGGCCAATCAGAAGCTGAAATGCCCGAGTCTTCAACCTTGCCCTTGGCAAAAACACTATTCCAAACCGAGACTATTCCCGAGTATTCCAATGCCGGCCGCTAAAACTCTTCCCCTAGTGCAGCCTTGTCCCGTAGATCTCCCAGAAGCTAAACCATTAAGATTCGCGGCCGCTCACGGGAGCGGTCTTAACCGTTCAATAGCCGTTCAACGGCCGACGCGGTCTCCGGGAACCAAGGTGGACCGAACAAGTGTCAAGACTCGACTGCCGAAGCATGACTGTGTCCATGAGAAAAGGAGATTTGGCATTGTCGTGGGGAATTAAGCCGCCAAGGCCATGTTCAGTTTAACATCAGTGAACACGTGTCCTTTGCCTCGGCTATCAAGACAAGTGCGCGAGTGCGCCTCCTACGCCAACATCCGCCTAACTCCAGTCCCAACGCAGCCATCACGCGCCTTGTTTTTCGCTTGCGACCCGACAGAAGCACCATGTAACATGATGCTGTTAGTCTCGCTGCTCTAGTGTCCGCTAGCTTTCGGCCTGTGGCTTGACATGATCCTCACCATCTCTCCAACACACCGGAATCGAGGTCCGCCACAATTCCGAGGGCCCGGATGCATTCCAGCAGAGGGATCGGCCGATGGCTGAATTAGTCAGTCATTAGAAGATCGCAACAGTGCACACAACCCCAGCTCCTTGATCTTTGGCCCACACACACCAGTTGTGAGACAACAGACCTGGCATTAGCGTCACACCACGAACCATCCTTCGCCAGCCCGCTGGTAACTCGATGTAGAAAGATTGCCACTGTTTTCCCTTTATATCCGCAGGCTGCTTCAGCCTCAAACGCAGATCGACATGCATGGCGGCCAAATTCTTGGGACTGGGTGCCGTATTAGTGCTGATACGACGGATTTCTAGGCACAGGGGTGGTGCCAAGTCTGTTCATAATCTCCTTTTGTCTGCTGCTCCATCGCCTGAGGCTGGGCATTGACCCTGAACCTACTGTCGCATGCCATTTAATATGTCTGCACTTCGTTGACAGAACCCACGTCAATCACGCAGCCCAGCGCGCGCTTCACTCTTGCTCACCAGAGCTGAAAGCCCGACGACATCGTCAACATGTCACAGGATGTCGGCGCCATGCCTCCGCCCGACGGCGTGACGCCCGACTTTGACGGCCGCACTTCTCTCCAGCAGACCGTCGTTGTCGTTTACGCGTGCACTTTCGCCATCGCCAGCGTCGTCTTGGGACTACGGCTCTATAGCGCGGCTGCCATCGTCCGTAAACTGGACTGGGACATCCGTGAGTTTGCCTCTTGGGTAATTGACGACGCTGCTAACTCTGGCAATAGCTCTGATCTTGTTGGCCTGGGCTGGATCTTTGGCCTTCTTCATAGGTGTAATCCTTGGTAAGTGGTGGCGTGGTTCACGCGAGAAGCTCTCGATCACCAAACGGCCCAGGACATCAATGGCAGCAAGAGCTAACAAGACATGCAGCAATTCCATCTGGCTTCGGAAAACATCTTTGGGATGTCCGGGCGACAGATCTTGTCGGATACCTGAACGTAGGTTGCCCCACATCCATCTCGATTGGCCAGACACTAACCATCAGCTTTTGCTTGTGAATAGCTTCTCCTTGTACTCGGCCTCACGTACGTTTGGCCTCCTACACTTGCGAAGTTGGCAATTCTGGTGCTTTACCACCGCCTCATCCCCAATACGGCTTTCCGTTTCTGCCTCTACGCTACCGCCGTCGGTCTCGTCGTCTACACCCTCGTCTTTACGATCCTACTCGCCGGGCCATGCCACCCTCAAAAAGCAGGCACTGCCGTCTGTGTCGTCAACCTCACCATATCCCAAGCGGTCCTCAACATCGTCAGCGACGCCATAGTCATCATCCTCCCGATCCCCCTGATCCACCGCCTGAACATGCCCCTGAAGCAGAGGATAACCGTCGGACTTCTTCTCGCCCTTGGCTCTGCGTGAGTATCTTAATATTTCTCCAATTCTGACAACCCAGGGTCTCGAATGTCACTAACACTTATATAAACAGGGTCGTAATTGTTTCTTGTATCCGATTCGGTTACGTCCAGAAGATGAAGGACAACCCCGACGTCACCTGGACGCAAGCTTCTGCTTCCCTCTGGAGCTGCATCGAAATGAACACCGGTATTATCTGCCAATGCCTCGCCCATCTGAAGCCATTTATTCGCAAGCATATTCCCTGGCTTGCCAGATTTGTCACTGGCACGAGCCAACCCAAATCTTATCCCGAGCAGGGCGACAACAGCCACAGTTACAAGCGTTGGAGGGGCGACAAAGTAAGCCATGGGTATCAGCTTCACAGTGTTGGGCGTTCACAGCAGCCTCCTGGTGAAAGCTCGGGTCGTGATATAGTTGTTACGGATGAGTATCAGGTTCAGTTCAGCGCGTCTAGGAATACTGGTGACGCTTCAAGTACAGAGGACATTTTAGCACACAAGACTTAGAAGATATGAAGGAGGTACTCCTACCCCCGGTTCTAATACAGCATCTTTCCGGCTATCTTGAGCTAGATCCGATACGTAAATGCCTGCCCTGTGTTTTGTTCCTACCAACATAAAGTACGGACAGAGTAGCAATAGAAGGAAGCCGTAACATAGAATTACCCTGTTCACAACTCCATATACTGTCATGCGATACTATCCAACAGTTCATTCATTCCGTCAGATTCTGTACAAGCTTTATATCGGACGTATTGCGCAGCAGAGGTACTAAACGAGCTGTGCCCATATTGCTTCCCGTGATGCTTCTAAGGGCTCAAAGCCAGAGTGTAATTGCGACCACCTACACTAGGTAGATCCGACGCTACCTTTGCAGATGACCCCAAACTGCTTTTCTACGTTCTCGGCATTATGTTTAATGCTGGGTCTGTCGGCAGATTTCAAGTGCTGAGGAGACGTTGAATTGCACAACCCTCCCGGCATGCGTCCAAGACTAGGCCAGAGCATGCGTACATATATTCGTGTTGTGTGGTACGCCCTATATTAGAACCATTATTCACCAATTTTGGTCTCAATGTCTGTCCTCAGGTTGGAACCCATCCAGGGGGGTCGTGGTGGTCATACCAACACTGAGGTATATGAGTTGTGACGGCTAGTTTGTTGCGAAACAGCACCGGCCTTACCACCCTTCATCTAAAATCCATTATTTCACAGTTCCCTCTTTCCAGTAAACTTATCCCGCGGTCCTGGATGACGTTCATTGCACGTGCCAATCATGGCATCTACAAATGGGCCTACAAAGACCAATGGCTGGGCGGTCCCTGCTTCCACTTCTCGATCCGACGACGTGCGCGGGCAACGATATGCTTGAAATTGTATCCCATAATTCGGTGTTCCCCCACGTTATCGTCTTGCCCGGTCGCTTCACCTTTCGCAGTCGCGTCGGCCCCCAAGGGATGTTGTCTTAGTCGCCATCGCCATCCCGATTCACCACGCTTGAAGCACCAGAAGACGCCTCTCCACGTTTCTTTCCTCACTAGACGATCAGTCAGCAACTATGGCATGGCATCTGGATCGGTGTTGGGGGTTGACACCTGCCCAGGAGTACGCTCGCCCACTCAAACCTGCCACCCCCAGCACACAACACCATTTGGGCGGTAGTAATTTCTGCAGAAACATCCATCAACTAGAAAAGCAATGCTGCTGCTATGTTTACATCCCCTTTGTTCACCGAGGGAGAATATTGGGGGCAGTGTCGTGGGTGCTGAGATCTCATGGGAGACTCGTGAACTCTCTAGAATAGGTCACCGGACCAAAGCATGGGTAAGTTAAGAGTACTGCCAGGTATGAGGAAGCCGTCATTATTCTAAAGAAAGCGCCATTTTGACTCCTTCAGCAGACGTGAGCAAAGGTCAGGCATTTTATGGGGAAAATAATAAGACTTTCACCGATATTCTCAGAGAAAGGACCACGATGTGATGACCTGCCGCGTCGTTATATGCATTCTATGATGTGCTGAGAACGACTGTTTCCGGTTCTCTACTCGGTATCATCATCAGAGCTTTCCTCACTCATAGAAGAACCCCAGCCCTCGCCATAATGATCCTCATCCTCACCGGCCTGCTCGTTCTCAGCACCACTGGGAGTAGGGCGATTTGCCCACACAGGGGTCGGGCAAGCGTTGAGTAAAAGGTGATTTCGACGTAATCACCGTCGTAAGAGGCGTTGTTGATGATGGTTTGCGCGGACCTCAGCAGTCGCTGAAGGACAACTTCGGCACCTTTAATAGAGTTCCATATACCATACTCAAATTGATTGAGGGCACTTGAGCTTCTCGACATTGACGGCAACAGGCCAGGCCCAGAAGTCCGCGTTCTCAGCATCAGCTAGATATTTACGCTGCTCTATCGGGCATCAGCATCCCCCATCTTAGGCCTTTTAGTCATTCTTTGTCCCAATAATAATCGTCCACGAGCACTCATTTTTATTCTATGGCCTAGTCACTAGTCACGGCCAATGTAAACGACCTAGAATGAACCATGTTTCTTTGGTCCTGCGGAAGAGGCTCCCGCTCATAGCAGCCAGGCCAATCCGATTAACCCAATATGGAGGGACGCTTGCTCCTGGTTGGCTCCTTCCCCTTTCCCTGCGTTCACGATAAGCTGTGCTGTGGATGTCCAAAAACACAGGACTCCTTATCATAACACGGCTATTACTCTTAGACTACTGTTAGGCTAAGGGCTAGAAGACATTATTATAAAAAAATATAAAGTCTTAGCTATAATATAATCCTAATCTTTTATTAAATAAGCCTAAGTTTAGCCTAACTATGGTATAAGGACTCATCCTATTATTACCACGTTTTCTGACCATGGTTGGCCTGCCTGAGGCGTCCTTCCCTCGCTTAGCCACACACCGCACAAGCCACAGCCACGTCAAGAGCGGATCGCCCCGCCCGATGCGCTTGGGCAATTCAACTTCCTTCATCATCACCACAACCTCCTCTCATTTCACCTCCGATGTTGCCCACCAAGTTTTATCAGGCCCGAAAGCGGCAGCCATCATCAACACAGCACCTGGTCAACTGAGGCCGAAACGTTTTCTTTTTCGGGCTGGGAATGCCCTCAAACTCCCCCCCCCATCCACCAACTCC
>JAAGWO010000550.1:0-11461 GCA_013266205.1 Fusarium decemcellulare
CAATGTCATGCTGGCGCAATCAACCGTACCTAGCGGGCAGCGTGTTGATTCCGTGGTATCTCCTTGCGCTACGCCCTATCATGTTGCTTGGCGGTTCCGATTGCGCCAGCATGACATTGACCGTTGTTCTCTGGTGATCGCTCGCTCCCGGGGAGTGGGCGCCGAAAGCGCGAAGAGTGAGCCACAGCCCGAGTGATGGTGATGTAATGCCACCGACGCCACGGGAGGGCGGCTCTTACAGTACCCTGCTCAGTATAGACCACTGTATTTTTTTTTTTTTTTTCTCTTACTCTTGCGACAGCAATCATATGATCCAAGGTTCTTGACGGGGCCCTCAATCGGGCAGACTAGGGGGAGCGGATCGAGACTGGTCTCCATAGATGTACTCTAGACCAGAATTCCCGTCGCAGCTCTGCAGTTGCGGTAAGTTGTAGAACGTCTAGAAGCAAGCCATGGGTACCGCGAGTGGAACCCCTGCGATCGGATGCTCTTTCGACGGGAACGACATGGAACAGGGGCCGCAAAAGCAAGCAGAGAGAGCAAAAAAAAGGTACGACTTGACCAGGACGACAACCAGCCACGATCCCATCTTGCGTTGGGCGGCCGATTCCAGAGACAAGATGCTGGTCCCATTCCAGAACACATTGGATGCAATACATACGTGCACTCCCGGCTAGGCCGGACCACGTTTTCTGTGTGGCCGAGCGCCGGCCGGAACCATGCCAGAAATGATTATACCCGACGGGACGGAGATGGGTCTCACTGGATGGATATTTATGAACCCATGGCGTTGTTTTTTTATTCGGTGTGCAAGAGATGGCGACCAAGATGCGGCAATTGAACCAACGGAAGTGGAAGTGCGCCTTGATATCGAGATTCTGTAACAAGCCGTCGTATTCTTGCAGGCGACTGACGGGGGGAGGGCATATACAGAGCCACAGATTGATGCACGACCCAACGAGACCGCAACCGCCAACGGCAGCAGCATCTCCTCGGTCTTGTTGACTTCTGCGCAGAATACGATGGACGAATGCACGTCTGATACCATGGTCGCCGGACGTTGTCAGCTCCGGCAGTGAGCAGCAGGGCATCTTGCATGGGAGTGTAGTATTCGACCCCCATCATCATGAGCGTTGACTTGACTCAGAGGACAGTGGCGGCATGCCGTTCCGAATATCGCTGCTGCGAGAGACAAGAGATGGGAAATCTCTCTATGCGCCTCTGTCTCTGTCGACTATTCATTCGCAGTCGACGAGCCACAAAGATGGGGGTTTGCGGGCTGAAGCAGGGATGTCGTATCCGTAAAAGGGCCCTTTTTGGGGGCGTGTCATATTATCCGGGCATGACAGAGAGCGGACATACAACTGCGACGGACGAGATCGGCGAGAGAGGCCAACGTCTCGCGTCGTCAAGCCTCTTCTTTCCTCGAGTTGCCGCTTCTTGCCGTCGGTATGAGGTTACGAGGGTCGAGTCGACATCGCGTTACGATAATCTCTAGTTTCAAGGGCAACAAGACAGGACAGGGAACAAGGGGCCAAGCCCAGGCCAAGGCCTGCGAGATGGGATGTTGCAGGGTAAGGTAACCTGAGATTCAAAACTGCAACATCCTCCCACCCTCCCCTTCTCTCTAAAAAGACAGTGAATAGGCGACCCGGTAGTTCAGTCAAACGGGTATGGGAGCCGCCGTGTCATGTCAGATCATCCTTATCGTAGAACCCTCGTCGCCCATCCCGGCCAAATGGGAACTCCGAATCGAGCAGGGATGGACACAGGCGAGCAAAGCACAACGCAGGGGGACATGGCAAAAAAAAAAATTAGCCAGTTCTTTGGAAATGGCGACAGTCCTGTCTTGCGATGTGGTTCGTTCGGTTGAGCTGTTGGCTGGTGAGGCCTGCCATCATCACCCATGGCCGAGTTTCACGGGAATTGCAAGGCTGGATTTCTCTAGCTCTCTGGCCGAGAAGGGAGCCGAAGGAAACGGAAATTTGATACGCTTTTTAGGTTTTAGGTGCGGCGATATATAACTACGGCGTAGTGGAATTTGGCTAGATGCTTAGATATAGGGGTTGTTCTAGCTGTCTTCTAGATTCCTTTCCATTCCGTACCGTTTCTATATGAATGCATGGGTATTATACAAAGAGTTGCGTCTAATATCGTGAGAAGAGATTCTATGCATGCAGCACCCGCTTCCACCACCTGGTGCTCTTGTTGTACAACGTTTCCATCTTTTTCCATGTCGTCAACGCCAACGCCCATATTGGCCATGTCCTTGCCGTCCATCTCTCGTTCGCGTAGGCATTGACTGTATCCACACAATCGGCCACGTCTTGCCTGGTCATGATACAAATACACAAACCACCATGCCTGCCCTGTTCATCCCGATATGGAACGCCCCTCCCCTGACCTCAAACCAATATCGTACACCGCACACCGAGGCCCAGTAAATCACATCACCCGCCCGGACCCTAGAACAACCGGCCCGGCTAGCGATCCAGCCTCATCCTCAGCTCACGCCTCTAGCTTCTCGATGCCGGGCTACGCTCAATCGCATCTCCCATCCTTCCAGCCTGTCCGCCACCGCTCTTCCCACTTGGAGCAGTCGAACTCGGGCTTGCCCAGCTTGCGGTTCACGTCGTTGTGGGCGCCGCACAGCCATTTGCCAAACTCATCCCGGCTGCCGACCTTGGGCGCATCCCGCTTGAGATAGCCCTGGAAGTCATCGGCGCACACCCAGCACGGGTACAGCTTGGAGAACAGGCCGACGAAGCTGAGGAGGTCGGACTGCTGGCCCCTGGACGGTTGCTCCGGGTACTGAGCCGCGATCGAGTGAAGCAGGGTCCAGGTGCTCCGGCCTAGAACTTCAACATCCGGAGGGCAGTCGGCGGGAGGGCCCTGCGTCGCCGTCTGCGTGTGTGCAACGTCTTGCTTGAGAGTGCTCTTTGTCTGGGAGGCCCACGCGGCGAAAGAGGTGCAACTCCGACATCTGTATCAGGGGTGGCAAAAAAGATAACCAGGTCAGCGAATAGACTCTGTTTGCAGGGACACAGAGATATGACGAGACGGCATCGGAAAGGAATAGGGAAAACATCAAACGTTTTACGGGGATAGAGCGGGCGTCGTTGACTCACGGTTTGCCGTCTGGGCCCAGGACCACTCCCTTGGGGATCCTCTTGGGCGGCTCAGCAGAGCCTCCTTCGGGCGCAGGGACCGGCGCACCACCAGGGGGAGCGACGGCGGCGGCGGCCGAGGAGGACGGCTGTTGTTGATCTTTGTTGGGCTCGTCGGCCATGGCCACCGGTGGCACCACGGGCGTGGGCGTGTGTGTGTGCGTGTGTGTATGTGTGTGGCGGGTGGCAGGATATAGGTAGATTAAAGGGACCGACAGTCGGCGCTTCGGGAGAATTGGGCAATTGGGCCAGGCGAGTTATCGCTCGCAGATAGACAGACGCACGAAAAGAGGGACGCCCAAGTGGTAAAAAGAGCTTGGAAGCGCCGCAGACCCTGCCGTTGTGGTGTGACGCCAATTTGTCAGCCCTTCCCGAGAAGCCGGTCCAGGAACCAGAACCAGAACCAGGCCAAAATAGCCCATGATAGCGTCCGAGGATAGCTCCATCGCCAAGCCGGACCTTCTTATCGATAACTCAAAATATGGGTTGTCACATCATGCCGCTTTTTGACCGACGTAACCTACGTGACGTGGGGTGACAGATTTATTTTGCATGAATTATTCACCTATGGTTCCGTTTTGTGACGTAGCTTGGACAACATCAGCCAACTCTAGGGTTGCTCTCTCCGGCCGCAGGCATCCAGTCATCTAGCATGCCTCCAAATGCCTCCATGTCATCATCAACAGAAAACAATGAGGGATCCAAGGCCATGTCTTGCTCATAGTTGAAGCTGCCTAGATAGTCTGCTGTCCCTGGCATCTGCTGAAAGAATCCTACCGAGACATCATTAGTTGTACTGACAGAGTTATCGGGGTGCGCATGCTATCCTCACCACTTGAGGTTACCAAAGTGGACGGCGAACTTGGTTTGTCTGCGTTCTGATTTAGCACTGCCGTGATGGCATTTACTGCTCGCTGCGCCTCGACAGATTGGTCGGCATTCTTTCCCCAGAGACCCTTTGCGACGCTCAAAGCTCCCAAGATATCACTCTTTCGGGCCAGAGGATGGGAACCAGCCGCATCAGTTTCCCTCTCTTGGTACCTACTCAAGGCAAGACACAGCATCATAGTAGCTTGGAGGAATTCATGATTGAGCGACGTGGCCACCTTCCAGCGAATGCCAAACATCAAACCTCCCGCCTGAGTCTCCTCGTCCATTCTTCGCTGGTGTTCCAAAATCGCCAGAGCAGCTTTGATACACGCCTCATTTGATTTGATGCTTTCTTCTCCTGTCGAGGCCTTCACGAAGCTCCGACGGTGGAGGAGGTAAACAGCCTTGTGAATGAGAATGTCCAAGATCATTCGGTACAGTATTGTGACAGGGTTATCAGCGATTGATATCTCGAGTGACCTATACTTCAGCCATGCTGGAATGGTATCAACTGCGTTTTCGAGCTTGATATTTAGCGCAGAAATGGTGGCTGGCGATGGCGGCCCTGCCTCTGTCGCATCGTATATCTCGGCCGCCACCTTTATGATGGAATGTCTCTGTATAATGTACGAGAGCGAGCTTGGATCTGTCAATGGTCTCCCCTGCGGGATCTTGCCATGGTCTAAGCCAATATCGTCGTCCAACAAGTGTGTCGGCAGGTGTGTATCGCATTGAGAATCTTTAATGATGCGCGGCAGTCCGATTTGGGTGCTTGTAAAGAAGTCCATGTCATATAACGTCATCCAAATTCGCCTGCGAAACTCGGCCTGCAATGGTCGAATGTTGGACCAGTGGGATGGATCGCGGTGAAGTCCCATGCGCATGGCGACCCGAATGACGACACCAATCAGAACCCAATTCCCGATGTATGTGTCGAGGTTCACGTTCTGGTCAATAGCAAAGTGTAACATAAGTGTTTCTATGGTGTACTTGCTGGACTGAAGATAGTCTCCAGAAATCAAGCAGTGAATGGTGAGGGTTCGGTAGGTCTCCAGCATGTCCCCTGGACCGGCCGGGGACATACTAAGAGCTCCAATATGGTGCTCCTGGAGGAATACAGATATGCTCATAATGCTGTACAATAGGCCAATCCACATAATGGGAACGGTCGAGGGGTCTTTCCAGAAGTTTGCGTACTATGATAAGGTGAGTAAGCAGTCTAGTCGTGATGATATGGACCACTAGCCTCTGCAAGAAATTTGTTTCTGTGTAAAATGACTAACAGCTCGCAATCTGCGTTAGATGATTAGATACGATGGGGATCAAAACTTACCAGGAGCAAAGTCGAAAGCATTAAAGAAGTGAGAGACATGTCTATCAACCACCCTACGTAAAGGCAACATGGATATGATCTGCTCTCTAGGAAAGCAGGTGGCGCTAGTGAGGAGAGAAATTCTAGTAGTTGGCGAGCTATGTGTGGAGTTGCTATCAAACGGTGTAGATTCGGAACTTTTGACACCGTCCGAGTAATCGTCAGATAACTCGTCCTTGAGATGTTGAATCTTAGGATATATCGTTAGGCATTTGATATGATCTGGCCGTATTCTACTCACATCATCTAAAATAGTAGCCCAATGGGAGCTACCAGTGTAGACTGCATGGATTTCAG
The DNA here is from genome assembly GCA_013266205.1 of Fusarium decemcellulare. Classification (NCBI taxonomy): domain Eukaryota; kingdom Fungi; phylum Ascomycota; class Sordariomycetes; order Hypocreales; family Nectriaceae; genus Fusarium; species Fusarium decemcellulare. The sequence continues at coordinate 5,707 of JAAGWO010000550.1, forward strand.
TCAGACTGAGTTTGCCCATGTTATCCACAGGAGCAGACGATGATCCAGTGCCATCGAGAGCTTCACTTGGGAATGTTGTCTTGTCCAATGTCTGGCTTGGACCCTGTGCCATCCCTCTCATCTCAGTAAGGAGGCTTTCAAGGCGGGTGATTCGTTGTCGAGCAGTTTGGCCCCTGGCATGCGGCCTGTAGTCGATGGCATCTTTTCGTTCTTGTTCCGAAGTGCTGTAGATGCATTCCTCGGGCTTGCCACGCCGTAGACAGGCGTTACAAGGCGATTGCCTATTACATCGAAGTCTGCGAGGATGTTAGCGCTCTCATGTTGGGTTGCCATCTCAAGAGGCGGACATACTTGCGGCCTCGACAAAAGGCACAGCTCAGTATAGGCTTGTCACGTCTCCTCTTGCTAGATGGTGTGCCTTGGGCTATCATTTGGAGGTATTTATGCTGGATGGGGGTTTCTGATAGGCCAGGATTGAAGTCTTGAGAGTCGAGGGTTGCGCTGCGGGGAGCTGCAAGATTACGAATGAAGTCATTTTGGCCAGCTGAGACTCGTGCCGATTGGTCAGGTCTAGCAATTGATTGCGCCTGCCCACGTTCCAGCTCCAGAGAAGGCAATACTGGATACTGCAATTCTCGTCACAGCTTTATAAGACTTACTCTAAATCCCAATTGCGAGAATTAAAATGCAGGTTAGTATCAAAGATGCAAAACATACGGTGGTGATTTATGACCTTGGTCTTATAGTGGTTATCCATTCTCAGAGTAATGGCCGTCCGCCGGTCTCCTTTCAGCATCACACTTTTTATCGCAGTGTCCTAAAATGGCACTTGTCCAAGGTATCCCATAGATTGTCTCCGAGCTATTTTGGTCTTTTTTGCACTCGTCATTAGTGGTCGTTTTCGCACAAGATTCACATCTCTTCACGGACGGACGGACAACGGAGCGTCTTGGGGCGGACAGTCGGACGGTCATCGTGTAAGCTCATTGGTCAGTTCTCACCACCACAATTATCGTGACCACCGTCCGTAATAATGGAGGGTCCTGAATTTCCATGCCCATAACGTAGATCCTTTTAATATTTATCCGCTCTTTTGGTCGTTTCTCTGTTCGGAAATGCTTCCACCTCGTCGCTCACTATTTCTCCCTTCCCGTCTTCCCTGACACTTTCAACTATTGCTCGCTACTCCAAGAACAGAAGCCTGTGTATAAGGATCCTGCAGTATCTCGCCAAATACCCAGTCAAGACATAAGGAAGTCAGACAAGATGATGCCGACAGAGAAAGCAGATGTGGTCTATCCCACGGGAATCAGGCTCGCACTGCTAATGATCTCCATCTTCATTGGCATGTTTCTAGTAGCCTTGGTACATAACATGCCCCCTTCGCATCAAGTCTAGTACGTGTAAGCTAATCTGTATCGCTCAAAGGACAAACTCATCATCTCGACCGCCGTACCCGCCATAACCGACGACTTCCACGCCGCTAATGACATTGGCTGGTATGGCACCGCCTATCTTCTCACCAACTGCGCCTTCTTACTGGTATTTGGGAAATTGTACACCGTTTTCCATATCAAAGCCGTCTTTATCACAACCACCGTGCTATTCGAGGTGGGCTCGGCCATCTGCGGCGCGGCACCCAACTCAACCGCCTTCATCATTGGCAGGGCCATTGCCGGTCTAGGAGCTGGAGGTATCCAGTCTGGTGTTGTATGTCTCTCTGGTTCTTCATGACGTGGACATTTCGCTCACTTATTGTAGCTCGTCATCATTGTCTATGCTGTTCCACTTCAGAAACGGCCACTGTACCAAGGTCTCTTTGGAGCCGTGTATGGGATTGCTTCAGTCATCGGCCCCCTTATTGGCGGCGCTTTCACGACAAACATTACCTGGAGATGGTGCTTCTACATCAATCTTCCTTTGGGAGGCGTCGTCTTGGTATTCGTCTTTTTCCTGCTGGATATTCCCGACCGCCCCACTGCGAACGAGACTCTAAAGCACAAGCTGCAGCAGCTCAACATTGAGGGTCTGCTTGCCCTCCTCCCAGGAGTCATCTGTTTATGTCTGGCCCTTCAATGGGGCGGTTTCACGTATAGTGTAAGTCTCATTTCTACCTAGAGTTCTCGCAAAGGAAAAACTAATCCCATGCAGTGGAACAATGGGCGTATCATCGCGTTGCTTGTGGTCGCTTTCGTGCTTTTGATCGCCTTTGTCTTGATCCAAGTCTGGAGACAGGAGCAAGCCACGGTTCCGCCACGAATCTTCACCCAGCGCAGTATTGCTGGCGGGTTTTGGGTGAGCTGTTGCGTTGGAGCACATCAGACGCTACTGATCTATTTCCTCCCCATCTGGTTCCAGGCCATCAAGGGCGACTCGGCCGTCGAAAGCGGCATCCATCTTTTGCCCATGGTCTTGTCGTTAGTTGTTGCCTCTATCCTCAGCGGCGTCCTGACTAGCCGCGTTGGCTACTATATGCCCTTCCTGATCCTGGGCATCTGTATCGCGGCAGTTGGCGCTGGAGTCCTCACCACCCTTCACATTAACACCCCAAAAGCTCAATGGATTGGGTATCAGATACTGTACGGCTTCGGATTGGGTGCTTGTTTCCAGGCGCCCAACATGGCTGCGCAGACGGTGCTGCCGCGCAATGAAGTGTCTATCGGAGCCTCTCTCATGCTGTTTGCTCAGACGCTCTTTGGCGCCATCTTTGTCTCGGTCGGCCAGAATGTTCTTGATGGCCAGTTGGTTGATCGCCTTGCCGAGTTCTCCAGCGTCACCCCGAAACAGATCGAGGCTGCGGGGGTCACCGGCCTGCTCAACATGATTCCAGCTCGGTACCACACAGCAGCCCTAGAGGCTTATAATGACTCGCTACGTCTATGTTTCCGAGTCGCCCTTATCGTGGCATGTCTTGCCATTATTGGCGGCCTCGTTATGGAGTGGCGCAGCGTCAAGACGGGGCACGAGAATGGCCAAGGTGAGGAGGCAAATGATGGTGACGAGAAGAGGGAGACTTCTTCTGTTTGAGGCTTCAGTGCTTGGCCATTGCCATCTACCTAGTTAGTATATATTGAAAGGAGATGAATGGAGGGAGAGTCTGATTGGAGTTGTAATATAGAAACATCAGTAGTTGCTATAAAAGATACAAGTGCCGTTTGGTTGCACAAAACAACAAGCATGCGCCATCACGCTCCTAAAGGCAGCGACAGAAACACACCACATCTGAATGACCCATGCCCATGCCCCTGCAGCTCGTTATCGATAATGCCAGCCAGTGACGCCATGCCCACTTTTCCCATGAGCCCCTCCCGTCCCTCCAGCAGAAAGTTGCTGATCACCCGTTGAAGCCGTGTCCATCTCATGATCTCTCCGAGATTAGACTGCTCTGCGATTCAAGACGAAACCACACCCCTTCCGGTCCTCTCACGCCGGAGAAGAACCCCCCCGCGGCTCCGTGAACGTACCCCCCAAATCTGACTCGAGTCGCAATTCGCCATGACACCGGCGCAACCGGCCGCGGAGAAGGGCACCTCCGCTCCTCACAAGATACCCGTGCTCCTGCTCAAGACAAGGTCAAGCCCGGGCGACTCATATGAAGACCTCTTCTCCGAGTCCGGTGGTGACGGAGCTGGCTTTGCGCCGCAATTTGTCCCCGTGCTGCTGCACCAATTCCTTGATGCTGGCATGAAGGAGGTGGCCGCGCTGCTTCGTGAGCGTCGCATTGGGAACCAGGAGCACCACCAATATGGCGGCCTGATCTTTACTTCACAGCGCGCCGTCGAGGCATTCGTGAAATTGGTCGAGGATGGGAAAGACGGTGCGTTGATGGACATCAATTGGCTTCATACCAAGAGACTGACCGATTCTTGCATGTGACAGAAGATGCCGCGAATCAAGACACCAACAATACCAACAACCCTCCAACCTCGTGGCCTCACCTCCAACACATCCCCGTCTATAGTGTCGGCCCCGCGACGACCCGCGCTCTCGCCGCCGTCCCGCAAGATCCTCCCCTCCGCGTCTTCGGCAGCCATACCGGCAACGGAGCCGCCCTGGCCCCCTTCATCCTGGCCCACTATGCCGAGTGGTACGCCGGCCGGCCGACCCTCCCGCCCATACTGTTCCTCGTCGGTGAGACCCGTCGCGACATCATCCCCAAGACGCTACAGGATCCGCATCTCCCGGAACAGGAGCGCATCCGCGTCACCGAGACGGTCGTGTACGGTACCGGCGTCATGGAGAGCTTCCCTGTAGACCTGAGGCGTGTTCTCGGGGAGACACGCGACGTGCCGATGCGATGGATTGTCGTATTCTCGCCGACGGGGTGTGATAGCATGCTCCGGGTGATGGGCGTCTTGGATTCGGAGACGGGCAAGGTGCGCGAGGGCGGTATTCGGGATGGCCGGACGTTTGTGGCAACGATTGGGCCTACCACGCGGGATCATTTACGGTCGTTTGGCTTCGAACCAGATGTATGCGCCGAGTCTCCTACACCGCAGGGTGTGTTGGACGGAATCCAGGAGTTCATCACCAAGAATAAGAGTTGATATCAGACCAAGATAAAAAAAAACATCAACATCCCTCTTTGTTCCCAAAAAGAATGCATGCGTGAACTATAAACAACGGTGTCATAAATCTTGTCATGATAACCACCAGATCGTCCAAAGAGTCGGGAGTGTCAGCTCCGGGTATCATTATATCTCTACTAGTCCACATCCCGTCTTTTCCATTGTTGCCCAAGTACTTCCATATGCACCAAAGAAGCCTTGTCAAGTTACAATTTGTGTAACTTTTCGTTTTCTCTTTTGACCGGGGGAGAGGCCATCTTTTTTCCTCCCCTCTTTGCCGTGTAAAACACACCGTCTTGTAATGAGAGACTTGACCATACACCGCAGGAGCAACAAAGAGAAGCAAAACCCATATCAAGACCCCGAGCGCCGTGCAAAACAAATCCAGAAATCCGAGCAGCGAGGGCGTATCATCATGCACCCATGACCCAGAGCTCGACGCCCATTACGCCGAACTTGGTGCCCTCGTCGCTTAGCGGCTCATTGCCAAACGTCTCGCACCGCGAGCTGTGCCCAATGTCAAGGCCATTGTCCAGCCACAGCCCGTAGTGTCCGCCGCCGGAGCCGACGCTCAGGAAGCCCGTTTCACAGTTGATGCAGAAGTCGTTGAGTCCGCTGTAGGGGAATGCCTTGAACCGGACAGCCTCACTCGGAGCAGGGGACGGGGCGCGGGAGTCTGTGGGCGTGGTACCTTCGGAGGGCGTCTGCGGTCGCGGCGGAGCGAGCGTCGTGTTGCGAGAGTTGAGGTTCGTGGTATCGGCCGAGGGAGGGAGCGGTAGGGGAGCAAGGGTCGAGGCGCGCCAGAGGAAGCATTCGCCGTTCCCAAAGTACGAGTGCGCAGGATGGGGATACTCGGAAAGGTAGGCGCCAAAGATCTGTTGTTTGCCAGCGTTAGTTTCCGGCAAGAAACGACAATAACGTCATGTCATGTCATGTTTCGCATATACTCACCCCGCCTTCGAGATCCTTGACGACAAGGACAAAGCCGGCCCGCTTGGCCTCGTACTGGCGGCACCGTTGGTACAGCGTCGTCAGGCTCGCGCCGTCCTGCTCGAGGCTGTAGATGAGGTGCCAGTCGTCGACGATGCGCAGCCGCTCGGGGATCATGGTGCGGATCTCTTCGGCCACAGCGCCCGTCAGCAGCCTCGCCGACGAGGGCGTACTCTCGCGGTAGCCGTGCAAGATGA